>CAJNSZ010000349.1:77468-109094 GCA_905329745.1 Rotaria sp. Silwood2 | reverse complement strand
AAAGAATTTCGTCTTATACATTATCGAAGAAAAAGACGTGCCCGCTCCTCCTCTTTCGATTGGTGAAAACCGCAGGTAGCTAGGTATTGCGGTTGTCGAGTTATTGAGCTTACACTCACCCATTTTTTATTCTGGTGCGGGCATTAGTTTGTGAGCGTTTTGGAGCAGGTAAACTGCAAAATAGGTCATCCATTTCATCGCGCAATTTTGAGAAAAGTTTACCCTTTCCGTAATGTTGAACACCGGGATCTTTGAAATTATTACAAAATTGAAGAAGATGAGCACCTGAAAAATAAAGTCAATCAGAAATATCTTTTTTTCTTGAATTCCCAACGAACTCAATCTCCCCTTTAGAAAATAAAAATTTAAAGAAAAAAACAAACATGTTTCATTGTTAAATCAGACATATTATATGAAGCTTTAACACGAAACTCGAATGAATCTTTTAATACATAATTGTAACCTATCAAATAGAAAATCATGCACTTTTTTTCACATCTTTTAGCAAATTGATCAGTATTAACGATCAACCTAATATCTAGATATTATGAATATCTCTCATCAGAAATCTTTTGTTAATTATCACATATTTATATAATCAAACTTACGTGTTAAACTAGGTAAAAAGTGTATGCCCCATTTATGAAACCAATCTTCTTTTTCAATAGCTTGGCGTACTTGTCCTGTTAAGTCTGTCAATAAATCTTTTATAAATTCATCATTTATATCTGCATATTTTCTCATATTCTTCTCTAATGTGTTGATCTGATTCATTGCTGCTTTATGTTGCTCTTGTGTATTTCTTGATTTTGTTTTTACTTCACACATTTGTTCTAATGCTGTTCGTACACAATGGACAAATTCTAGTCGAAATTTATGTCGAGTTATGAGATGAAGATCAGCTTGTTGAAGATTATTTTTCAAATTGAAGGTCACAGATTTCTTCATGTTGTCTAGGTTATCATAAGTCAGCGTGAATTTACATTTACTAATAGATTTCGGAGCAAGTGGAATCAGTAAATCTTTGCTTTGACCATATGTAATCGAGCCCAAATCAAAATAGGTACCTTCATTAGTGCTTTTCGTCGAATACCAACGTGTATAAGCAGTAGGTAAAATTTGCTCTTCATGAAGCAACAACTATAATGAAAACATACTATAATACTTGACATTTCTTGTAGGAGGATATATGAGCTCGAAAATATAGAGTAACCGATTCAACCATAATATTAGTCTTTGTCATTCAAAATTAGTTTACTTATTTCATAAGATCGTCTAGTGTAGAAAGACTTTTTTGTGCGCTTATATATATTGTCAATGATAAACTTAGTATCAATCTTTGTTATGATTCAAGTTTAAGTCCATCTTTAGTATCTCATATGAGTACTTGTCTTTTCTGAGATAACTACATTTAGTTTCGAAGACGACTATTACCTGCACATTGGTTGCGACTGTACTTAACAGCGTCGAAATGGCATTAATAAAGATTGTTCCTACAAATGATCCATCGGGAATAAATGCATATGAGCCAGAATTTCCTAATATAGAAATATCTTCAAGAAGTTTGCTGTTCAATTTATATCCAAAACCAAAAGTATTAACAACACATGTAAAATTAGTTTCTTGCTTAAGTTTTTCAAGTGATTTCAAGTGACCACCTGGCGGTTCTACGTTAGGACAACCATCGGTCAAAAGAAACAAAACTGAAATGCTTCCAGTAGAACGTTGTTCTTTCGATAAAATTTCAAGACCAGTTCGAAGACCATCCCATAAATTTGTTGAACCATCACTCTGTATAAAAGTTTTAAACAAATGAAAGAATACTTCATCATAGATTATCGTCAATATAAATATAATCAATCGACCGTATACCGTGAAAGTTGTAACTCAGACGAAATTAGATAAAACTAAATTGACTAATAGTTTCAAAGAATTTCATGAATTTTCAAAGTATTATGAACTCCTCTATGATGAATATGATATGGTTCAATAATATTTCATTTAAACATCTATGAAAAAACTGTCAAGTTGTATAATCACGATTTCTATTTTCTATTCAGTTTAATATCTATTTTAAATTGAAAAATCTCTGATTATCTACTTGAGACATTATACTAATTAGTATCGTTCTATATAATATACCATACAAACTAATTTCTATATATTTTTAATGGTCTACTAACCGATAAGTTTTCGATGGCAGCCAAGGCATTTGTTTTTCCTTCGTCATTCATATTTGTTAATTTAAACAAGATTCTAGCATTATTAGAAAATGATACAATCGATAGTCGATCTTGTTCTTGAAGAGAATGTACGATTGTCTTTATGGCATGTTTAACCAAATCTAACTGTGATAAACCATATTGTTCATTTTTATCATTTTGAATTTCTGCCATATCTGACATTGAACCTGAAGTGTCAACTACACAACAAATATCACATAAAGAACGATTTTCATTTTGTGGAGGCTGAATTGAGATGTGAACAAAACCATTAGCATGATTTCCAGTTATTTTGATTTCAGACAAGCGTGTTTTCGTGAGAGAAGAAGTTGAGTGAATTTCTGGTTGAATGGAGTGTCCATATTCATCAATAGCTATTTTAAGAGCTCTGTTTGGATGAAAGACATCAATAGAAAGAGGGCTACGAGTTATTGGTGATGTACCATTTTTACGAATCCAATCTTCAATTGCATGTTTTTCGTCACTGTTACCATCGGAATCAATGACTGGATCTGTCATGAGTTCATGAGTGATTGGACAAAAGAAAGATGCCAATGGATAAGCCATTTTTGTAAGAGACGATCTAAAAGAATTGTTGAAATATATAGGGTAGAAATTTTGCACCCCCACAGACTGGACTAGACGTTGTTGATATAGGATCAAAACTTTATATCAATAACGCCTCATTAGAATATTCTGAAGGATTGAAGATAGGCTAGTCAAGAAAAGTGCCCTAAACTAGAGAAAACAAAACTACCTGCCTGTGATTAGCAGCAGTAGCTGCATCCTCTTTCACATTTTCATTTCGTAGGGATAGTACTAACAGCTTTTCAGTTTGAATATGTTTTCGATTTATTAGTAGAGTAGAATTCTCTGTGCTGTTTCATAAATAGGTTTGCATTTTTATAAAAGCAAATAAAGTATTACTAAGTGAAACATGTTAGGATAGAGACCTACATTAAATATAATGCGTAATTCATGATGCAAAAAAAACCCACTCAAATAAGACATTCATGATGGAAAAGAATCGGTACGTAAATGTATTTGCATAACACAAAGAAACCAGCAAAAACAACGATGTGTCATAAGTATTCATTTTTGTTTTCAAAAAATGTGCTACTTTCGATAAACAATGGAAAAAGCCAAAGTATGCACTTCCAAAAAGTTGCACAACAGAAGTGACTCAATATGTATTTTTCTTCCTAATGAAATTCGTGTTTGAATAAGACAGAGAAAGAAAATGTACTCTCTAGGAAGTGGAAAGACGAATTTTCGTCGAACAATAATCAATTGCTCGGAATAACTCTGATAAACTTCATATACATATATATTTCGGCAAAAGAATGCTGTTTACTACACCAGGTGGTTGCTGCAATAATATGCAACGGCAACGATGTCATTGTTCTATAATAGAGTATGGGTGTGAGTATATCTCTATTTTCTATTCAGAGACACACTTACCCTTTGATTCTTTCGAATGAGACATTCGAAATATTTTCAAAAATGATACGATCTTGTGATGGTCAGGTTGTTGGTGGTCAGTATATGGCTGGTAGTTGAATAGATGGTTCTTGATTAAGTAAATAATTTTGAAGTATTCGTTAGAAGGATACCATGCAAGTTCGAAATTCCATTGATTGTCTAGAATAAACAGTACAACCTAGACAAAAACAATACACATTGTATTTTTAAGATCTAGCCTGATGGTTCATTGACAAAGACCCATTATACTACGATCGTAATACATAAATATAAGAACAGTTTCTAGAGTTGAAATTTATATGAACAATTATAACAAGTGCAATAACTAAAGCAATACATATTAGAAATATTCAATCGAAGCATAGCACTAATCGTTTGTTCAGCGTTACCATCACAAAATTGATTCGTGTATTATTATCGAGACGATAACGAATTTCTTTAGAATAATTATTTTCAGAATGATACGATCAAGTGACCTCTTTCTTACATTAAGTACATTGATATCTCAAAAAGAACATGCCATTTGAAGCAATGTCTGCTGTTGATTAATCCAACTATTTAGAATAATGATACTCAAAACTGGAGATAAACACTCAGCAAATATATCATGTTTGTCCTTACATAGACTACAAACGCATAACATTTACCACAAAGAATTCAAACATAGTCAGCCGTAGAGAATCATGCATCGCTTGTAAAACAATTTCATATTCGACGTGTAGATTAGATATCAAATCGTAGCGGATATTCCTTGTTGGAGTTCGACTCGGTTGTGTCTTTCCACTTGTAATACAACTGGATTCAAACAGGCTGTTATCGATTCGAAAAAGCTTCCAGCACAATCCCATTGGGATTGAAATGTGAAACACGATGGAATCGTTGCACATGAACATGAAAATGCTTGTTATACAAGCGTAGAAACAGAAACACACCCAATGTCTATTCAGGATTTGAGACATTTCACAAAAAAAAAACGTCGCTAAAAGTAGAATCGCAAGAAATGACAGCTCGTGTTCGACTTTAGAATAAATTAAATCTAAGGCAATCTCATTATGATAGAATGCTAGAATTATATTAGAATAAGACTCAGCTGAGTTCTATTGCTTTCTTCGGCAAGGTCGTAGGTTTTGCTTAACAGTGAGCAACTATATAAAGGAATTATAAATGAAATTTGTCGAATAATTGATCCGTATTCATCAGTGAATTGACTATTTCTGGAAGTTATATTTTAGTAGTATGGTGTAAGACATGTGGAAACTGTTCAAACTGAACTCCATGGAGTGATTTGATATTGGCATCGATCGAATAGTTTGTCTCCCTTAGCAGAAGACAGAACACTTCTGCACGATGTGATCAAACTAGACTATGGATTCATCGTTCAATGAATAAAAAGTCAAGACAGTTTTGTCTTGTGAGAAACAAAAAGTGCAAATCTTTTCCCATTTCATCCGCATTAGATTAACCATTGACGGATCGTACAATCAGTCTTTCATTTCTTTAGGTTCGGAACTATCATTTATTGAATGATTTGAAATTTTTAAGAAATTTGTGTCGTGATCAAGACTCATCATAATCTAGAAGGAGACTGGTATAACTGAACCATTGTCGACTTATGTGTGATTCCAATCTCACGGTTAAAAACTATTTGAAGAATAGTTAGATGAATGATAATATCTTAAATCTTCGGTAGAATCTTTTGATTTCGCTCTATATATTCCTGTAACAGATGGTCCAGAATAAATGAACTACGTTCACGCTGGATTTTTGTGGATATTAACAGTCGTACAAAATATTCCAAATAGTTTCCTTTAATAGAAAATTTAATTCTCTACGAAATGTGTTCTTCGATATAGAAACAACATGTATCACTTATGTGCAATATCAAAAATTCAAAAAAGCGTTAAAGTCCTAAACTGTACCATGTTTTTTCTGTCTCTTTTCAAGACATTTGAAGCTATTGAATGAGATGAATAATCATAACAATAGTATATTGAAAGATTCAGAATTTTTCACTCTGTAGATCTGTTCTCGTCTTTTGTAATTTTTGGGTACTCTATCTCGAATTGCAGCGTTACTTTTCCATAAGCATATATATTTTATAGGATATATCAAGTTTCTAAATATTATATTTTGTAATTAATAATTTTTTTCTATCAAATGGATCTATTTCGAATGTTTTACATAATTGTGAACATCCAGAAAACTCTAGTGCGAAAGTGGCTGATGTATTCTGAGCCATGATTAAAAATGCCAAAAATGCTTTTGTTACTGTTTTCAATCCATATTTTCAAAAGTTGTCAAATTGACTAATTAAGAATGAACACAAGAGTATTTTGAGTTTTCCAAAATGATGCACACGTATTTTCAAGTTGTGTTCCGATAATATTGTATGTTACAGTGAACAAGTAATAATTTGTTAAATAATCACTGGATAGAATTATGAAATTCTTTGCTCTAGTGCTGAATAGAGCAGCTATTCATTGACAGTCATACGTGTCACCAATTTGCGAACATCGAGAACACGAACAAATTCTAAACGCATAGATGAATCTTTGCAATTTGCTACGATTGCATTGATAGTCAATGTATTCTGATTAATAATGATCGTTGAATATGCAATTTCTATTTCAGTCTTTCTACTTACTGAAATAAGTAAAAAGTCGAAGTAATTGTGCGTTCTTGTCACGATCAAGTCTCAATAAAAGACAAGAAAAAAATTAGTATGATTGATTTTGTTACTGAAGATATGGCCACCAATTGAGTCAACATAATCCGAAAACAGATTTCTGCAACTGACCATCAAATTAGCTCCGGATTTTTGCATAAGAAAAATAAAACTACCTCAGACATGAACATTAATCTTTTCTAAAGAAGCATCAAGATCAGCAAATATACCAACAACTTTCACTTTGGCATCCAACGGAAACTGATATCAAGCATCTTCTGGAATATAAGCATGCACCATAGTTGTATTCTAGAAAGATTCGAGAATATAAAACAAAAATGGCAGAGTATATTCTCTGCATTGACATTTACTGAAACAACATTTGGCGAAACGAGAATGGCACGACCAATGAGAAATTGTCGATCAATGCCAAGTGTTTTTTTGTCATTGGAAAATCTGATAGAATCACATAGTTGAAAAAAAACATTGAAAATTCATTAATATCGCACTCGAAGTGAAATGGGCTGCACCAGAATTTCTGACGCTATTGCTGCTCGATAAAGAAGAATATACCAGAATGGAACCAGCGAATATCACATTATCGACGATTGCTTCATGATCTGTTGAGCTGTCCAAGAGAATACCACTGGAACTTGACCCTAATTGTTTCATAAAGACATCAATGAATGATATTATTCTGATCGAGCATGTACCTTTTGAACACCATTGTAATTTCTCATGAAACGGTAGAATACATCCAGTTGTATCCATCATGTGCACAATTCTTTAGTTGTATCATCTCGAAAGTCACAAATATCAGCATCGACATTAGGCATTCCGAACATATTAAAACTGAGAATGCCTGTAATGTTGGGAAAGAATAAACATTAGCATCTTTTTTTTGTCCAAAAATATTACAAAAATTCTATTCAAACAGATTGGTTCCTTGAATATGATTCCACCTATGTTCAGAATCTATCGACAATACTGTCATCAAAGATTCTTCTAGACTCAACATTCTCGGACGCTTTGTTCCAATAGATGTAGAGAAAGTAAGAGCAATATATGATCCGTAGTTACCTCCCATTTTTTCTTTCTACTTAAAACAAGTTCAACTCAATTCAACTAACCCTTTTATATGCAAGAAAATTTCGATTTTTCTTTTAAAAACTTCTGTTCAAGACAAATGGAAAACAAAAAAAGGTTCCAATTTTTAACCTAAACTAGTCTATTGTATGTTTTGGACGTAAAATTGTAGCTTTTTGTGTCAAAATATAAACGGCGAGATGTTAATCCCACACTTCTGGTTTATTTGTATAACTGTATCTAAGGATGAACGAATAATCTCTTATCGTAACAACATAACACTGTATATATAGAAGTGAAGGAAGGAGTTGAAAATTTCATAGAACAACATGAAAGATAGAGTGATAGAAAGAAATTGAAAATTCTAACATGTAGGAAAGAAGAGAAAATTCCGCCATGTGTGAAAGTAGGAAAATTCCAACATGCGTGACTCATAAGAAGAACATAATTGGATTGTTTATAATCCTGCCGATACAAAAAGACATTCCTTATGACTACATTTTAATAGTATGTAGGTCATAACATAAACACTGACTGAAGTGTGTGGGCGTGGTTGTGGTCAAACCCACTCACACTCATACTCTCTATTACAAAAGAAGTCTTTTGGGCTTATGAAACAATGCAAATCGCTTAAAACGTGAACGTTCTTGAAAATTACGAATAGTTTGCTTAGGAGTCAAAAAATTGCGTTTCTCAATATTCAAAGCCAAAAGAGGCGCTTGAGAATTTTTCTTATGTGAAGTTTTGGAGAACTTGTTGAGCTCTATTCATCCATACCTAAACGAACGGAAAAAAATTCTGCTCGATTTTCGCATTGTATCCACTTTAACTATATTAGAGGCGACACACAAAAAAAGCAGATCAAACGAAGAGAAACAAGTGATTCAGAGAAGTTGCTCAAGTTCGTAAAACTACTCGCACATAATTGATAGAGAGAATGAAGTAGTGCACTTAAGGAATAAGAGAAAGGTAGATAAGTAGTAACAATAGTCATGACTGAAGGATATGGGTGTGAGCTTCACTCCTTGTCTCTATCCACATTCACAATCACCGTCTCCTAGTTGCAGCCCTGGCCAGATTTTGTCTTATATGCGTTACTATTCCCAAGCAATTATGTGATGTTTGTGAGCCACCGTTCTTTTCTTTCGTTCGTGCTTCCATGTAATTTAATTCAATAGTAGAAACTCTCCATTGCTCAACATATGAAATCTATAATGCAGAGAAAGAGAAAATGTAAACGTCACAATATAGAACGACACTTGGAAAAAATGTTGCTTGGAAAAAACCAGGGAATTTTATTCAGTAGTTTATACAAAATACAGTCGATCATTCATCAAACGAAAGCTAGCATTAAACGTTGAAGGCTCATTTTCAATGTAAGTAGATTGTCGTCATCGTTCGAGTTTTTTTTTTACTGTGTTACCAAAAACAGTTAATATTCACATTGTGCGAGAGAAAGAACAACGATTACTAAACTTACTTATGAAAGATCATGGAAAATATGATAAACAAATATGATTTTTCTATTGTCAATAATTCTGCTTATGAAAAGATATAACAAATATAGAGAAACAGCAACAGAAATAAGAAATAATTAAAAGAGTGAAGACGATAAATATGGAAATAAACTGATTTCCTGAGCGAAAAATACAGATATTCCAAACGAATTTTTTTCCATATTCTTGGAACAGAATATAAGCACCAAAAAAAACTTTTTTTCAAACTGACTCATTTTATATCATTAATATTTGTATTAAGAACGAGATGATTGAATTCACGATAAAACCTTCATTCATTATACCATAGTAAATGTGTCGATGTGAGTGTTATGATTTGAATCTTCTCTACATCCCACTCACATCCACATTCATGCATCACGCGTTTCTAATCCACTGCTGAGTCGATGAAAAATACAGACGAATATGAGGATGCTGCAAACATAGTCAAGAAAAATCTTGTTATACTTTCATATTTGGCGATAGATAATGTCGAAATACTGCTTATTGGCATCAGTATCTTTCATGCGTTTCACGATATCTAAAATTTGATATGTTCATGCAGTTTTTTTATCTACCCAATATATCAAAGGTTAATAGTTTATACTCAGATCAATGATTTCGACTTTCGGAGCCATGCCCAAACAGATTTTGAAAAGCATACGATGAATGTGATGAGCAGACGAAATTTTGAAATATATATTTTTTGTTCCTTCTGTTCATATTTTCAGCCTCTCGGCATCATCCATCGAATCCCGAATACTCTAAAACTGTATCCTATTGGGCATTCATTTTCGACTGTTCAGACACGTTTCTACATCTCAACACTCATCGAAGCTTCGGCTACTTGAGAAATAGAAACATATAGAAAGAATGCTTTCAAGTGCTTCAGTTGAAGCGTGTCTAGCATAATAATGGATGTGACTGTTGAGTTTAATTTGGATTACGTAAAAATTCTTCAAAACGAGATTTCTAAATGCTCTTTTTATTTCATAATCTTAGGAGAATTATTTATTTTTGACATGAATTTCAGTTTTATTTTATAATATTCTAAGCAATATTTGAAAGCAACAGATAAAACTAAGAACGAAATCTGTCACCATTCTGAAGGAAGGCATGGCCATACAGAATTTTCAGGTTTTGAACCTTTAAAAAAATGTCTAAATATTGATTGTAAATTTAATCGAACAAATGAAGTATTGATCAACTGCTATATCTATCAAATAGACGTTTTGAATGACACCCAAATTTCCACGAAGTTTCAAATCCGTCTTTTGCTCAACAATGTCTTTTTTTGTTCATTGTTATTAAATATGAACTTGTCTCTAGATCCAAAGTTGTCTAGCGAGTTCTCATGAATATCTAATCAAGAAAGATGAATTACACAGAATTTACTTTTCAATTAATTATTCATTTGCAGACATCATGACTTCTTTGAGAGAAGACAGGTTTTTCTATGCAATACCCGGTGTCACGGAGGAAGAATTCAAAACCAGTCAATTTTTAAAATGTTATAATAAAGTAGAGAAATGTCCAAGCAAGTATAATGTGATTAGTTCGCTAATCGGCCAATGTGGCGTGTATGATCGCGATCATCTGGTATTCGAATCAATTGAAAACGAATCGGACGACTATGATACGACTAAAACATACAGTTCTGATTTTCAATTTGGTGCAAGCAAATTTTACGCATATATCAACAAACAACTGATGCAAGATGATGCATTGATATTGCAGAAGCTCATGCCATTTATTCGTCGAACTACTAGCCAAATTAATAAGCATGGTCCAAAGAAAGATTGTGTCGCCTATCATGGCATGCATCTTAATAGCGAACAGCGTAGTTTTTTCACGAAAAATAAATTATTTCGGTCTCCAGGTTTTACTTCAACAACAAAAAAGAAGGAAGTGGCAAAAACACTCGGTAATACTTTGTTCGAGATTCGCATCTCTGCTCGCTGTTCACAAGTAAGAGATATATCACAATTTTCACACTTTAAGTATGAAGAAAAAATGCTATTTTCTCCTCATTCTCGCTTCCAAGTTGTAACAACATTTAATGAAGTAATCATTTTACGAGCAATAGATAACTTATCAAAAATTGAAATGATTGACTCTAATAATGATGCTGACAATGATTCAAGTGATGGCGTAAAATTCTATTGGCATTACTATTGTTTAATTAAACCTAAAACAGTTCCTTGGGATTACTATACACCACCAGCTAGTGAAAAAAAGCAAAAAAGCTGGATTACTTATAAAACAAGTGCTCTCAAATCTCATACAACAATTTTTCCAAAGCCTAATAAACCGGATACCTCGATATCTTTTACAAAAAGTACTTCAATTCCTAATAAAACAAGTACTTCGAATAATATGGAAAAAACTGTTTCAACTTCCGTTAAAAACAACAAATCCTCCTTATGTACAATACTCTGATATAAAGAGTTCAATTTTTTGATCAAGTATCACGAAGAATTTTTCTTTATTTTTTCAATTTTAACCATGCATTAGAGCGTCAAAAAAAAACTTGAATGCTTTATGCACGAGTTCCTTTTCAATTGTCACTGGTTGTAGTAGTCAAGCAGTTACAAAGAAACTATCTATGTTGAATCACTTCCTTCAATTAACTATTTGACGACACTGAGAACTAACAAAATCATTGGAAGATGCTTAGACAGCTTGCTTTGATTCCACATATTCATAAGAATGTAAAAGAAAAAGAGACTTTCGCAGCTTCACAAAAGAAAAACTGATCTGCACAGCACTTGAGGCTGATCTTTATAACTATCGCATAGGTAGTATTCCGTACATTAAAAAAAGTATCATGTGAAACTCAAAAGAGTTACGATTTTTGCAACCAAATTGAAATTCTTTAAAGTTTCCTGCGAAGAAGGTTTCACGTACAACTTTCTTTTTTCATTGTTTGAAAAAGGGTTTTCGATGTATCAGTTTCCTACTACGTTCAAGACAATGTCATTTCCATATATGTGACGGTTATACTAATGCCTATTTAGTTGGCATGTTTCGAATAGCTTTTGATAGGAACAAGATAGAGAGTTGTGATTTTCATCGTTCGAAAGAGAAGATAATGTAGATGCAAGTACGAGTGTGGGCTTGGGATATAGGACAAGAGTACCAACATCCACATCCTAACCCTTATTACAATCTGTAAGAGCTCATTTCTTTATATAAACCCCTTCATCTGTCCATATCATCTTAGTCATATACCCAACAGTAAAGCTCTCAGTTGTGAAGCATGAAATCTGAAAGCTATCATTTAAGATCCAGAATAGATTGTGCCGTCAATGTAAATGAATAAACGCAGGAAGAGAGTCGGATGTAGGTGTGGATATTCTCTTTACCCACACACATTCAGCCACAGCTACATGTCACGCCATCTCACATCCACACCAATTCGGATAATCGAATTCTGTGACTGGCTCTGCCAGGTTATGGTCGGCTCCAATCAGAACTGTAAAAACGCAACCACAAGGTTTCTGCTCTCAAATTTCAACCGTTTTCCGACTGAAGCCCATCACACTTCATTCATTTGAGGAATACTTGCAGAATGTTCGAGCAATTAACTACGAGAGAGTCGAACAGGCTATTAGATCTAGCAGTCATAATTCTCTTTAAATAGTGAAGAAGAAAGTTAACTTTTTAAACAGAAAATGACATTGTTAAAGATAAGTGGAACACTTTCGACTATCGATGATGAGAAATAAATTTCTTCATTTTCGCTGGGCATAATCATTTCTAATAATAGAATATGACTATATTGTTCATTAATCTCTGACTTATTTAACTTATTGATCGATTTCGACCAGCTACTGTTCAAGAATTCTAATTATTTGTTAGTATTATTTTGCTTAAGTTGTTGTCTAACTCTTATCAGTCTCTCATTTATAAATACATTGTTGTAAAATATACGACTTTGCTATCCTTTTTTTAACTAGTTCATGAAACATACTAAGGATCTTCGAAACCAAAACATCGACTTGTTTTTAAAACGCTAACTTTGTAAATGTTATTGTTAGCTATAAATACATAGTATATTAATTAACAAGTGTTTTGTCTGAACATCTCATTGCATTGTACATGACTTTTTTGCGTACATATCAAAACGAAAGAGTGTATCATTTTTTGATTAACTTGCGATACAGGGTACTGCCCGGAGGCAGTTTTTTTCGTCTGATATCTCTCCAACTCGTAGTAGCTGTAGCCTTCAACAGAAAGCCAATATATCATACAACACTTTCGTTTATTTGTTTGAGCATTCTATAAACAATGACTAACTGCATTCTAGTCTTAAGGTTTGAAATATATCTCTATGTAGTCAGTGTGCTATCAGATGAACAGTCCAAGTTAAACAGCTATTCATGAATTGCCCAATGTCAGTATATCATTGGTGATATCAAGACTCAAGCATAGTGTCTTGCAAGTATGTACCGAACAATGTAAACACTCAATCGTACCGTCTTTTTATTAAGAACTATTCTGTTTGCATCCAAGTTTCATTATAACATTTGCATTCAAAAACAAATATACACATTGCCACAGATAGGTTGAAGTGGTTGATAGTTTTATCTGTCGGCTAGACCTATGAGAAGTTGGCCTGTATATAGATTTCTCATAGTGAGTACCTTGCAGATTTTCTCCATTGAGTGTCTTCATTAGAATAGTTTAGAGAACGTAAAATGATAGTTGCATTGAAATTCTTCGTAACTTAAGAATACAAATATTCATTCAACTCATCATTTTATTAACTACAACTGGATTTTATAAAGTAATTGTTTTTAGCACCGTTGAGTAAATCTATTTCATTCAATATTCCTCAAAACTGCTATAAAAAACGAAATAGTCTTTGTATTATTTCTTTGTCAAACTTCTCTTCAGACAATGTGTTGCGACGAAAACGTCTGTTTTATTGAGAACAAATACTTATTAAAAAACTTCAACAAATCGATACTAAAAATCGACTACAATATCATAATGACGGACGAAGTAAAACAAAACAATCGTAAAAAGATAATTGGACTAGACCATGTGATTCACGCCACTAGGGTTTATTATTTGCCTGGGGTCAACATATATATGCATTATGCTTTTTTTTCAATCTTTCATCGGCTAAATTTTGCTTCGTCGGGAGAAAATGATTGGTCGATATGTCTAATGGTCAGCGGTCTTTTTTGACATAGCTATTCACTAGTATATATTTTTACATGTGCAGATGTCACTTCTCTTGTCACAAATTACTTAGAACAGGATGCTAACGGTCACTCCGACCACTCCACAGATGATCGATGTCGGAACAACAAAAGCTAATCAAGAGAAAATATCTCATATAGATCACAAACAAACTCAAGTAGACAAACAGGTTTGTAAACATAAGAATCGTCTATAGTACAGATCTGAGGAAAAAACTCGACCATTCAGCAAAATGAAAAAGAAAATTAAATTTCAACTTTATAGTAGTTACATAGCTGCTCTCTGTATTTTAGGAGCATTCGTTTATTCGAAGCTTTTATTTAAGATCTGAATAGAGTGACATAATTGAACTTTTGGGATGGATTTTTATCATTATTATTATTAATGTCGTCATTTGTGAACTGATAAGAATGTGCATTTTACATCTGTATAATACATCCAGTAATGTAAGTATGAAGTATAGTGAGAATCAAGAACATAATTTCTCAAGTTTAGGCTTTTCTTTATCCATCGCAATGCATAGTTTGTGTTATAATACTTGTTATTAGTTCCTGCATTATGTTGGTAGCAGCCGGAATAAATGCCGTTCTGCTTATATATACTACTCACTTTGTTTTTCTTGTCTGTATAAATGTCTTAAATGCTAAAGGTGAGTGGAATAATTGAATATATATACCAGTTCATATTCGATGATGAATAATAGTTACCTGGAAATTTTCAGGAAGCAACTCATACAAAAGATGGCAAAAGAAAACTATCGTTGAATTTATTGTCATCAGCAGCATGTTGTTAATATGGTTCTTTATTATTGTTGAAGTGATGTATAGTTTATTCAATTATACCAATCAAAAACCATTCATTGAAGTATGTATTTATCTACAACAAAGGCAATTTCGAATCTAAAAATACAAAAATAATCTTAATTAGAAAGTTCAATTTTCAGTATTATTAAATGTACGTTTTCAACTTGAACGATCTTATTTGATGTCTAAAGAAGAATTATAGTATTTACTGTTTCAAGATTTATGAAAATTCTTTCAATGACGTCTTTCCAATGGATTTATGATTTTATAAAAGAATATTTGATATAACAATTACAAGAAATTTTTTTTATTAAATTTTAGGATCGATTCGTTCTCTATCGACTTTCTGCATTTATAACAACGTTTGGTTCTTGTTTGATATTATTGGTGCTTCTCGTGTTACAATAAATTAGTATTGGTGCTTACTAATTACAACATATTCTCAAAAAGCTTTATATTAAAAAATATAGATTGATATAGGGTATAATACTTTTCTTTTTATCCATTCAATATGCAATCTTATTGTTATTTGTTTATCTCTTTAATAAAAAATAAATATTGAAACTAAAATATGAATTACAATGAACCAAATTAATTTCTTTTTTTGTATTGTGAAAAGATAATAATGACAAGGAAAAAAATAAATCGATTATATTAATTTTGATAAACTTCTCTAGTCGTAGATTATTTCTTATCATCAGCGGGTGAAACGTTTGTGCTGATCAATTTTGAAAATTAATCATCGGATTATAATTTGTATTCTTTGCTCTAGAATTATTAAAACTATTAGGAAGCAAAAGAAACCTAAAACTTTATTTGATCTTAATGTCATCTTTCTAAAGATAGGAATAAAATTTCTTTTTTTCTACGAACGTTCTAATGAACAAACTGATGAGTATTTGCTACAAATACTATTTCCATGTAAAATTTTAGATTCAACAGAAAAAGGTCATTATTAAGAGACAGTTTGCCAGTCTATAACGTATTTCTCACCAAGATCATTTTATGATCGAAGTTAATGTATACTTTTTATGCATCAATTAATTCCTAACATTAAACTAGAATGATGAAAAACAAATTCTTAAACTCCTCCGATTTAATTTGATTGAGTTAAAAACGTTGAAACATGTAGAACTCCAAGAAATACTAAAAGAAAAGTTATCTTCATTGATCCATTTATCTCTCCGTCAATTTTTGGCCATTATGATTAAGTAATATCTCATTTCAAAGAGCACATATATCTGAATAAAAACATATTGAACAGATTTCTAAAAAACCTGCTCTTTTATTTAACGGAATTTTTTCGATTGTAAGTCGCTTTTCAATATGATTACTAATCTAGATTCAATTTTAATACAATGCATATTGTAGAGAATTTTGCGATCTTTATAAAATCATTATAAAGATGTTGAAGAAAACAGTTTCAGAAAAGGCGTAAGCACATTCTTTCTGGGGAAGAATTTTATCTTCTCTTGATTCGTACTTAGCAGATTTTGCTTACAAAAACACGATTTGATCAAAAATAATACATTATTTTGGATCAACATTAGAAACTGAGTCAAACTATGTGTATTTCAAACATCTTTGAGAAATATTCTTAATCAAAAATTCACTGCTGGTGTGGGTGTAGATACTCATCACAGCCACAGTCATGCCCCACATCCTTTTAAAGAATGCATTTTTACGAAACGAAGACAAATGTTCGTTTTTCGGTGGCATTCGACAGAGAGAGACCATCGAGCTGATTTTACTTCACTCACATCAATAAATTTTTCTAGATTTTGCGAAAATACCAAGCGAAACTATGTAGTGAGAAACTTTGCAGTTAATTCAGCTTCATCATTGTCTTAATCTAGTTCTTTATTTAAAACTTTAGCTTCGAGAGAAAACAATCATTTTATTACTACTGATTTCGATCTTCGATAAAATATGAATGCCGAGACCATCAATAATGCCATTATCAGCATTTTGAAATGTTTGATAAAAGTTCGATTGAACGGAAATAACCATGAATATAAATGGTCATATATCAAATGACATTTTTCAATTAAATTATGTATATCCCCATTCATTTCAAAAGCTACATGTTGAGCGCGTGCTTCGAATACAATAGATTCGATATAACTTTTTTGAATTAGTCGATCATTTGTATTTGTATAGATCAATTGTGAGAGTTGAACATCAAAAAGGATACTATCGCTAAGAAATTCTTTAACAAACTTTTCCATTCGACCGTGCCGGGGCCCATAGAGCAACAATGCATCGTTTGCATCGGTTAAATCGATAGTAACCACAAGTTTATATTGAAATAGAATATCATAGACAGTAAATGAAATATGTTTTTTAGAATCATTTACCGAGAAATCATGAATAATCGATAGCAGATATGTATTAAATCGATAGAATTGATGATTATATTCGAATATAATAAGAAATCCGGGCAATTCAAGTCCAAAATACCATGGGACGGATGCAAATGAAAAGAAAAGACTAGCCGATGTCGCATTCATCCATTGATTCGTTTGACCCCATATCCATGCTGACGGAAATGAACTTCCCCAATCTTTTTCTGTGTAACCCACACCCGAAATATTCGTCTGTTCATAGTCTCCAATCTTAATCGATCCATGAATATCGTGTCGCATGCTGAGCACATGATGATAACATTGCAGTATAGGTATCCACGAGAGTGGACCCATTGTACCAGGCGCTATCCATGATAAATCTGGCAGTGGTACATGTGAGGTTAGGGTTAGATTGAGTTTCAATCGTTCCGTTGCATCATCTTCATCTTTCGGTTCAACATCGACAATTACTGTTTGCGATGAAAAAATATTCTGTTTTCCATCACGATCAATCATGACACCAAATTCATTCGAAGATGATGCTGAAGAAAAGTTTTCAAATGAGAAACGAAAATAATGCGAAGTATTATCATAAGCAGCTAAAACAAATGCATGTCGATTATCGTCATTCATACAGACACCAGGTATAATTGCAATTGTCTTATTTGAATTTTCGTTAAATACCAATTTGTAATACCATCCTTCGAAGAAAATCCCTCGAGTTATACCATGACCTAGATATTTCACATTAAATATTTTCCTACTGAACAAACAAACAAACAAACAATTCATACCATGATAACGATCAGGATAGATAGCGAGTTGAATTGATTTCCGAAAAAGAATGATAAAACAGAAGGAAGCACTACATGCACATACAAGAATTGTGCGTAGTAAGTCTAACATTTGCTCCGTTTTTATGACAAAGTAAAATTGAAGAACAAGCAAAATGTGTGACATGTCATATGAATACGTTAGAATCACTATTTGTTTAATGACTCATACTTGCTATTATCTTTTTTCGACATGAATCAAGACAACTTTCACCTTCAGTCAAACATAATTTTGTCAATCATGGCAAAGTTTTCTATCAGATCTTTTCTTGGATGTAAGTGTGGGTGGTGTATCTAGTCATTCACATCCATACTCTATCGAATCATGTATTTTGGGTTGAGTTTTTATTTTATGAAGTTTGAAAAGAAGAAGTTTTCTGCAAAACCTAGCTGGCTCCAGGTATTTTGAGGATTTGGTAGTTTTGCCAATGGTATTTTCACTTTTAAAGCATAGTAGTGCGTAGAGAACTATTTTCTCTATCAAATGAGGTACGGCTCGAAATATTTTCATGTAGGATAACCGTACAATAAAAAGAAAACTAAAAGTGTCCGAATAATTATTTTATATACTGTATGTCGGAATAGAATTAAGCATGGCAACGGCTAGCCGCGAGTGGCGCCCTAAAGGGGCACTGACGAGTGACTAGCTGATGCTCAGCAAAATTTCTTGAAGGAACGCTTCAGGCTGTTGGAATCCATAGGAAAACTGTGTACGGTCTAGATCTGGCCGGTTTCAATAGGAACTAGAACTAGTAAAAACTCTATAAAGTATTTTCGAATGAAGTGCGAGAACAGTTTCTCTACACGTGCACAATATCTGAGTAGTACGTTCAACGGAAAACATCACGTAACGAATTCAGATTCATTTCATTCAAAGTAGATTCGACTTCAATAAAATGAGTTTTTCTTTTGTTGTGTTCTTGTCTGTGTGCATTCACGTGTCAACATTTTTTCTGGTGCATTAAAATTAAGTGTCTAATCCTATGATTATTTTGAGTACGAACGTCGCTCAAGTGGTGTATTTTGACTATAGGTCTGATCAAATACGATTTATTTTAATCTAGAAGTTCAACTAAACTCGTATTTTGTTGCCGACACTAGCATACGACATTATCGGCTGATGTGCTAGTGACTATACGGACTTTTATTAAACTTTACCATTTGCATGGTGCGTTTCCACATTAACGTCGCGGATGTGTTTGTTTTTTGGTGATATCTCAGTAAATTGAATATAGTGTCTTTTCTCGGACTGCATGGTTGCTGTTTCCTTGGTGTGACTCATTGAGATTTTAGTTGGGTATTACTGTGTGGGTCTCTGTTTGATTGGACGAGTTTATGACAAACACTCACATGGACATGCATAGCGTTGTACACAACAACAATAATGCGAATATTAATATTCACACAGGTTGCCTTGTACAAACGTTGGATACTAGTTCTGTTAAGTTCTGTAAAACTGTATATAATACCGAAACAGTCAAATATTCAGTCGAGAGTCAAGCGAGTCACACAGGCGAGAGTGTGGGTGTGGTTCGCTTATTCATTCATCAAATATCGACATCCCACAGCCAGAGCCACACCCCACACCCACACTCTGTTTATTGTAGGCATGCGAAATTAGAATTCGAAAGATTTTTATTCACCATGCTATATGCACTTTCACGAATGCCGTAAGAGGTGAAAATTCACTATGGAAGATAATGACTATCCTTCAAACCAATCTTTTTGAATGATGTTCTTATAGAAAAAACGCGCTAAAGTCTCCTTTATCATGAAAAAAATTAGTCTCATACAATGTAGCACAATAGAGATATTTTTATTATTTTATCCCAAACTGCTTACGGATCACTATGCAGATCTTAAAAGAAGGGTGTGGATGTGGGTGTGGGGTGGGAGTGTAGATGTGGGGTGGGAGTGTGGGTGTGGGGTGGGTGTGACGAGTGGCTGTGGCTATGGAGTGTGGCTGCGAGTGGGTTGTGAATAGAGCCCGTCGAATCGGAATCCGGGCCTGAAAAACGTTTTTGAGCAGGTCCGAGTCCGAGTCTAGAAATTGTTGAACCCGATGGGCTCTACCTTTGAAAGATCAATCAATTCAGTCCTAATCCAACAATTTCGATCAATTGGCTCCTGATCCGCGTCAAAAGAAACTTTAATCGATCGAGTCCCGGTAGCCGTTCAAAAATTCTTGAATTCGACGGGCTCTAGTTGTGAGTGTGGCTGAAGTAGGGCTGGGAATGGGTTGTGGGTGTGGGTTTTCCTTTCATTCACAAACATACCCGCGCACGTATCCAGACCCAAACTCGCTCACCCACCCACCAAGACTCGCAGCCATACCCACACCCATCCACACCCACACCCAAATGCAACTATTTTTTGCCATTCATTGTGTGAAGAAAGTTGTGAAAAAGAAGTCAAGATAGAACCTATCACTTAATGAAATTCTTCAATTTGAATGCTCACATAAAAACTTACAAGAATCACCTGTTTTTCGCTTTAAAAAGGGAACACTTACAACGATGAAAACTGTTCGCAAAAATAAAAGGCTACTAATTACAAGATCAACGAAAAATGTTGTTGATCGAAATATTAACTTGAATGAAACAATGAGGCATCGACTGCAAGATTTACTCATATGAAAGAAGCATTCTTGTCGAATCCTTAGAAACAAAGCGAGTTATTGTTTCATATGCACGAGTAATTAGGGCCGACAGAACGTAACAACATTTTCAAGAATAACAATACAGAAGCAAATTATTTTACAGTTTGTGGGTGTGGGTGTGCGTGTGGATGTGGGTGCAATGTGTAAGTACAGCTGAAGAAATTACAAAGCCCACACCAATCCATATCCACACCCGCATCCATATCCGCACCCACACCCACACCCACACCCGCACCCACATCCACATCCACGCACCCACACCCACCTACACCCACACCCACACACCCACACCCACACACCCACACCCACATTCAAGATTCCACGCCAATTCAAATTATACCTTCAGATGGCGGCATCTACTGTTCCGCATGTCCATCAGCTTTTGCGACTATTTTGATTAAGTACAAGGTGGATATCTATATTGCTGGTTATTTTACACTGGTATGAACACATTTGCCTAAATCGTATGTATGATTACTTCTTTTCCGAATCTTTTAGTTATTGAGAACCAGAGATAAAAGAAACATCCATAAAAAGCAGTAGTAGAAAGTAATAAGAGAAGCCAAAAAGTTCCCACTACTGGTGAGAATGAAAATAACTTTGTTTATTGGTTAGATACAGTTATAGTCAATCTAGCAACTAACTCCTAAAACTTGTTTGTTATGAATCTTTTGTAGGTACAATTAACACCACTAACTATATAAATCCGAACGGTCCCATCCATTTGACTAATGGTGCAATTGGCAATCCAGAGAGAATCGATCATGTTTACAAGAGATCAAAAGACTCCTATCTCATCATTAGTGATCCAGGCTTTGGCATTCTCATCATTTTGAGTGCTATTCATGCCAAGTTCTCTTTCTATCGATCTTCGGGTTTAGTCAAATTTGATCAAATCAATATCATCAAAACTCGTTAAATTATTTATTTCTGATATGAAAAATATTTCTTAAATGAGAACAATTTAACGCGCTGTAATATTTGCATTTAATAATATTAATTCTTCATTTTAACGCTTGCGTTATTTAACCATGTTTTGAGCTTTTAAATATGTTTTAACTTCGAAATAGTTTTCAAATAATTCTTGAATAAAAATATTCTCACGGAAAATGAACAATCATCTACTTATAAGTTTGAAATGAAATTTGAAAGCATGCGATCAGAAAGCTATTCATGAAGTGCCTCATAGCTTTTATTGTGATACTCATGTTGGACATTAGAAGTTATCTATAGATATTCTACACTGTTGTCTTCTTCAGTGAATGCCAAAATTTTTTAGTTCAGTCTAACCAATCATTAACCAATAACCATTTGCCATCAACAAGTATATAAGACACCGCTAAAAGAATGATTAATTATGTTCAATGGGTGTGGGTGTATTGTCCATTAGGATTGCTAACGAGAAAAATCGGGATCTCATCGTTACATAATCTTTTGTTTATATTCTATTCTCTATTAACATCAACCTTTCGAATAGTCATTATGAATTTTGGCAAATTTTATCCTGAAATCATCTAGTTTTTGACATCGAAAAGTTGAACACTTCCTATTACTTCTCGTTTTGTCATGCTTCTATTCTACCCCCTTCCAGAATAGAAGAAGGCCACTTCCAGTATAACGCCATATTCGGAAAAACGTTCAAACGTCTTATTAGAAAGTTATGTGCTTATTAATTAATATTCTTCAAAAATATTGATTTTGGACAATATTAATTAATAATTTTGAAAAATATCCAGGTGTCTACTATTTTCCCGTGAAATTTCCTCATTCGTTGTCATTAATAATGTATTTCTGATAACACAGCATATTTTTCAGCGAAAAATAGCTTAAAAACATTAATTACAAATATAAATTAATTATTAGAATATTAAATTAATAATTGACTCCCCAATAGAAGGCCCTTAAATAAAGTAGCGATGAGTCGACACAATATATAAGGGTATTGTAACACTCTAACATAAACTCATTATACATCATACATTATATCACCATCGTTTGTGATAATAGCTCGCATGGGCTGATCAAACTCATTATGCCATTAAGCTTCATCACATGATTTGTCTTGGTGCATAACTACGCTGATGACGATATCACCAACACGTAACTCAACGTGTTGAACGTTCTCTTACTCACATATATATATACACATATCATATGTTCTCTCTTGTTTTTGTTTGCTGTGTTCTGTTCTTATCCTATGCATTGATGTTTCTTTCTCTTTCTCTCTTGGACGATTCTCGCTATATAAGAAGCGGACAGAGAGAAGAAGCTCATTCTTTTGGATAATAAACTAAAGGAATCGTTACAGGTATGGCCTTTTATTTTGAGGGAGATAATTCGAATTGCTTTGAGGAACAGACTAGAGACAAGAGAATGCACTAAAAAGTACGACGAAATTCTCACAGTCACGATATTCGACATTTTGTCTTTCTACATTGGCATTTTTCAACATTTTCATTTTTGACATTTTTCATCCGGCATTTTCACTTTCACATTTGATAACTTAATCGGTCTCTCTGACGAGATTGAAAAAAATCACTTCACTGTTTGCTATTGAGACGTGTTTATTCTAGAGAGGCGTCTATGTCAAGCAAAAGTTACTCAGTAAAAGGTAAGGTGTGTTCACATTGGAGAGATTCACAAGAAAATTTGCCGACATGCATACTGACTGTTCGAGAGGTCGATTTTAATAGACAATAGAGTATAGATAAAAGATTGTCTAGCAATAAGATCAAGGTGTGGGAATGTAACTGTAACGAAAGCTGACCTACATTCTAACAATATAACATGTAGATATCATAACACTAGTTACAGTTTACACGAACAAAAGAAGAACATTATAAAGAGTTATCAACCGAGAAATTTATCTTTTCACAAGTCTCCTTCCAATATCAAACTGCCTGACTAGGGGTAGTACTTTAACTTTATCTTACTTTAATAATGTAAAGTAAAGTAAAGGAGATCTACTTTATCCGAAAAGTAAAGTAAAGTAAAGTAAAGTGGAGTATCTCTTACTTCACCGAACAAGTAAGATATAATAAAATAAGATAGAGTAAAGTATATAGTTGATGGTTATTGATTTACTAGTTTATTATCAGACATTAATCACATTTTAATACATCAAAAGTTGTGTCGAATTACGGATCGAAGGCTCGGAAAAATTTGAACCTAATTTTATTACATTGAGGGTCAGCATTGAACCCTGAATATTTTTCGTAATTTTATTTTCTACTTTATCACAACCCAACTTTTCACATATGAGGTCCCACTCAGGTATCGAAAATACATTTTTTTACTGCTCTCTCACAGATCTTTAAGATTCAACAGTACCAAGTGTACTGATTACAAATATCTCATTTGCTTTCGAAAGTACTCAGATAATAAGAAAGATTGAAAGCATTCCCTAGCACCATTACAAACTAGCTTTTATTCAGAAATTTTACTGAAATACGACCAGATTCGTTTCATCGAGATCAAAATGGACTTGACTTGATCAAAAATTGGTTTTCTAACGACACATCCATTGAAAACACATTTCGTAACTAATTTTTATGGTAATATGCATCATTTAATGGGTTAGCTCAAGGTTGACCATTGGGTTAACCCACAAAATTTACCTGAAACTTTTATTGGATGGGTTGGAGATGGAATTATATACGGTTGTGGACAAAAGTAGGTACCCCCCCCCCCCTAAAGTGATATTATATGCCATCATTTCGAACTGATCTTTTGGGAAATGTCGGCCTCATTGAAACTGATCGCAAACACCATCACGCCCTCAATTGGTTGACGTTTGTTAAAGATAGCACTTGTACATCGTCATCGTCTTACGAATGTCACATCTCGATCATTTTTCGACATTTACTTTTGCGCAACTCGTCATTCGAAACCTCAAAGATGCAACGATCATTAGTAAAATTTTGGTGGGAAATAGCGGAGAACCGAAGTTCGAACTGAAAACGTCTACCAAGTGTAAAATATTTGTTTTCAGTTTGGAATCGATAACTTGAGCTAAAATCGATCAATGCAGCGGAACATTGTAGCAATGACTCACCATCAATCCACGGGTTTGTGGTAAAATATTCAGAACCGTAGATCTATGTAGAGCTGAGATATAGCCATTGGAAGAATTTACCACACTACACTTTGCCTATAAATGGAGCAACAATATTATGTGGTGATCTTTGGACCCAAGCAACTAGCTAAGCAGGGCGACAACTAACACCAACAAGAGCAAAAATTCATTTTAGGATGACGAAACACTATAAACTAAAAGCTTTTGAGATGATATGTTTCCTCCATGTCTTCAATAAATCGTTGGCACTACCTATAAGTGAGTAGAACTGTCAAATACCAGTGAATTTACGCTCATCTTACCGAAAATACTCTTTTTTGGTCAGAATAATTCAGAGGGTGTGTACAAAAGGCTGATTTCATGAAGCAGAAACTCTGTGAAGTCAGCAAAATGGTTTTGAGGTGAAATGCTTCGTAACAGAGAAGTATGCCGTGCATAAATACGCTACCAGGGTGGGGAGGGGGGGGTTGAAGAAATTGAAGAGAAATACCATCTTAAAACCTTTTAGTTCACAGTTTCGTCCTCCTAAAATGAATTTTTTTTTATGCTAGTTGTCTCCTTGCATACCTAGCTGCTTGGATCCAAAGCTCATCGCATAATACCGTAGTTCCATTGATAGACACGCTGTGGCAGGGTAAACTCTTTCAATAGCTCTATCTCAGCTCTGCATAGAGCTACAACTCTGAATATTTTATCACAAACTTGTGGGTCGATGGTGAGTCATTGCTGAAATTTAAGTTGCATTGATCAATTTTAGCTCAAGTTATCAATTCCAAACTGAAAATAAGGATTTTCTACTTGGTAGAAGTTTTCAGTACGAACTTCAGATCTCCGCTATTTCTCACCAAAATTTTGCTAATGATAGCTGCATCTCTGAGCTTTTGAATGACGGATTGCTCGAAAGTGAATGTCGAAAAATGATCTAGATATGACCTTGATAAGGCGATGACGATGTATAAGTGCTGTCTTCAGCAAACGTCAACTAACTGAGGGCGTGGTGGTGTTTGCGATCAGTTTCAATGAGGCTGACATTCCCCAAAAGAGCAGTTCGAAATGATGGAATATAATATCACTTTAGGGGGGTACCTACGTTTGTCTGCCAGTATGAATGGTCTGATCAAGATCATCGGCTTGCGTTAAGGCTAACCCATGGAAGCCCTAATTCAAAAGGTACCCATATCAACCAAATTCAATGAGCATCTCTGCCACATAGACCTACTCAGTTTTGTTTGTTAAATTCAGATATTACACTTTTGTGGAGTCAAATGAGGATTTTTCTATTCTAAAACCATAGAATATTAGTCAAAAAAGGAGCAAACAAGGTCTCAAGGATAGAATTTTGAGCAAAAGTGCTGTACTAGACATGAATTTTCACCTGGAAAATAGTGTCANAGTGAGGGCTCAATGCTGATTCTCAAGATATTTAAAAATAGGTTCAGATTATTTGGGGCTGTCGGTCCGTATTTCGACGCAACTTTTGACGTATAAGAATGTGCTTAATGTGTGATAATGAACTAATAAACCAATAATCATCAACTACATGCTTTACTTTATCTTATAATACTTCATTTAACTTTTTCTGTAAAGTAAGAGATACTTCACTTTACTTTACTTTACCTTACTTTTCTTTTCTTTTCGGGTAAAGTACGGTTACTTTACTTCATTCAGTGAAGTAAAGTAAAGTAAGTCTAATTTACTTTACTCGTTAAAGAAAAGATAAAGTGCCACCCCTATGCCTGACTTACTTCGTAGTTCTTCAATACCGAGAGAGAAGAATCTTTGTAAAGTATCTACCTATAAGTCAAATAATTTTTTTTGTTTATGTTGTTGATAATTATCATCTGTATAAATAAGAAAATCTATAAGTCTCTATTATATTCCTATATATTTATGAACGATTTACTCGAACCATTTCAATGTCGAGTTATCAAATTTGACTTTGACAATGATGACTTTGATATATCACTTTGTTCAGTTGTACATGGACGATCATTTATAACTATTGATTAAATCATTTTTGATGTATAATTCGAACACTAAGCAACATCAATCACATATTGTAAGAAAATCTAACTGAAGAATGAAAACTTGACATTTAGAAGTAATTTTCTATGGAAAATTGAAGAAGATAGTTTTCTAGACAAGAATAAATCTTATTAGATTACAACTTTATGTGACACACTGATGAAACATCTCTTCATACTAAAACAGACTATGATTCATTGCAAATTTATGATTATAATATTTAGAGTTGTCTGACAATTTTTTTTAAGTTGATTAGATAGAAGAAAAGGTACTTAGAACTCACTGAAATGACAACTGTTGATCTATCAACTAACTCTATCTAACACATTATTTGGCTTCGTCTTTTTATTGTTGATCATAATTTAGCATTTAATTTGACTAAATAATCACCACGATGTCCTTTTGTTGTTTCTACAGATACTGCATCAAGAATGACCTCTAGTAATATCACAAATAATGACCAAATTAACGAAATGGTACCATCATCAATATTCTCACATCGAATATTATCGGCAATAAATTCACCACATTATCAAAGAGTTTCATCATTTGTTAGTAATGAATATGCAAAAGCTATATCTGCACATAAAACAGCAATATCGTCATCATCATCATCTGATCTATGTGATTTTGCATTTGGTAATCCACGTGATATGGCATTACCTGCATTGATATCGTCATATCACAAATATGTAGAACCATTAAATCCTGAATGGTATGCTTATTGTACTATAGCGAATGTTAATACACAACCTTCGCGTAAAATTATTGCATCAAATTTATCGAAAAAATTATCACGATTATCATTTGAATATGAAGATATTTATTTAGTAACAGGAAATTTTGGTGGAATTTATACATGTTTATCTATGTTGTTAAATAAAGACGATGAAGTCATAGTTCCTATTCCATCATGGTTTTGTTATGAACCAATGATAATAGCATGTCAAGCTATATTTATTGAAGTTAATATAAATATGAATACCTATGATTTAAATATTGATCATATAAAAAATAAAATAAATAATAAAACAAAAGTACTTATCATTAATTCACCTCATAATCCAACAGGTAAAATATATTCATTGACTACATTACAATTATTATCAAATATATTATTGGATGAATATCATAAACGTCAACAAAAATATGGTCCTGATGCTCAACCTATATGGTTAATATCTGATGAAGCATATAATCATATACTATTTCATAATAATGAATTTATTTCTCCTGCTACAGTATATCCATATACATTTATATGTTATACTTATGCTAAAACATTATTAAATCCGGGTACTCGATTGGGATATGTCGCATTATCAAATCAAATGTCTTTAGATTATCGTTTATTATTTCGTACATATTTACCTCGAACATTAACAGTCAATGGATATATGGTACCTGATTGTGTAACACAATATATGATACAAGATATTGAAACACTCTCTATTAGTATTGATATACAACATATGGAAAAGAAATTAAATATGATATTAGATATATTATTATCAATAGGCTATAAAATACCTGTAAAACCACAAGGAACATTTTATATACTTGTTAAATCACCCTTAGAAAATGATCAAACATTTTGTGAACTATTATCGAAATATAATATTTTATGTTTACCAGGTTCAGTATGTGGTATACCTGGATATTTTCGTATATGTTTGACTGCAAATGAAGATATGATTGAAAAAAGTCAATATGGATTTAAAGAAGCATATCAACAAGCTATCTCTTCTTCGAACACCGATAACAATATTGATTTTGTTAACATTCAAAATTACACATAAATATTAATTATATTTCACTTGATTGTATTTTTTATTAGAATTATAATATAGAACGAATATTATTGAATATTAAACCAATTTCAGGATGCCCATCTATAGTACTTGACAAAAGTCCCGATTATGAGCAAAATCGTTCAAATCTTGACTAATCGTGCTCACTATTTTACCATGTGCGCAGTTCATCGCATGTTGATCGCAGCCAAAGTTTCACCCTATTGTAGTGAGATCTAACGAAAATACGATCGATGCAGTTTTTCTCAAGCTAGCCCAAGGGTGGGTGTGAGTGTGAAAGAATAAAACATTCACACCTACATCCTAGTTTCAAAATATCGAGATGGTTGATTTCTCTTCGGATCTGATGACAATTCTACTTCGATCTTTGACGGAGTATGGGATAGTCAAATGATCGATTGTGGATGTGCGTGTTGGTCTTGGTATTCTCTAATAAACACCCACATCTCACACACACTCAACCATACCCACAGCCCTCAAGATTGCATTCGAAGGTAGTCATCGTCAACGCATTTGTCACAGTTTAACTCATTCCGAGTTTAAAGTGATTTGAGCTAAATTCAAGCAACATGTGACATTTAGCCATGACGAGTCCCATAAAAACGGTTTAAACGACTCATTGGTGATATATCTAATTGAAAAGGTACACGATAACCTTTTTTCGACTTCAACCGATCACATGCAACTCCCAGAGCTATGTATAGGGCTAGGTGAATTTTTTCTGTAACTTGGCTAAGTGTGGTAGTTTATCGTGAAACATGGTACGCAAAAATGGACTGTAATTCGTTGATTCTCTGCTAAACCCTCTCGACATATTTTTGGTAGTATATTATTACTCATCCCAACAGTAATGTGTATATAGTGACATCTATTTACAAAAATAACTACTTGTGTATTATCTATTTTTATCGTTCACTATTCAGTATCTACTTCATAAAAAAATAATATAAGTATCAAATAATATACGGAGGGATTTTAAGATTCTTCTTATGGCTATATTCTTTCTACCAAGAGGCTGATATTTGTATAAAAAACTCCAAAAAAAAATATCTTACATTACGTTCGATCTGCGTTTTCTGATTGCAACACAGAATCAGACGATGTACGCTAGGAAATAATGTCATTCTTAACTGATTTATAGCTAACTGAAATGAAAAAATAGGTGTCTTCTTAGATTTTTAAATAATAATCCATCTAAAATTAAACATCTTCCACATGAACTTCTCTATGAATTAATTGAATACACATCATTAAATGATTTATCATATAGTTTTTTTTAATTTAAGTAAGCGGTTTCAATTAATCAATGAAAAAAAAACATTTATATGGTCAAATATTCCACATCTAGTTGTACAAAATGTACTTATTGGATCAACAAAATTTATTTGACTAGATCTATTTTTTTCATGATTGTGCAGAATTGCAAAATTGATACTTCTTCAGACTGAAGACACCACTGGATTCACTTTCTTTGATGCTTTCATACTTACACCGTCATATACCCTGTTAATTAAATCAATTGGTGTATAGAGTTTCATCAATATCTATAAAAGCTAGATTTCTTAAGTCATTAGTTATTAAGGATGTTCTATGAGGATGTCCACAGTTATATTATCTTCAATGAACAATATTTACCATAGATAAATTCATAAGAAATATTGAACCACATGAAAATTTTAAAAGATTTATAATTAAGGTCGGTGATATTGTTTGAACTTAGAATGAATAGATTCATAGGGACCGTTGGTTGTACCTTCATTATTTTTCTTTTTTTGTCCAATTTCTGGTTTGAGAATATTATATTACCATACCATTCACAACACAAAAAAATTGTGAAAGTAAAAAGTCTAGCGAAGGAAGTATAAGTGTTATTTTCTTTAGTATTAAAAGTATTGTGAATCATTTAAAAGAAAGTTTTCATAAAAATGGATCTTTATCACATGTTTTCAATCTTCAGTCTCATTTCAAAATATTTACATTTTTTCTTTTAGATTAAACTTTTAAATTATGAGTCAATCTCAATTGAATGATTTACCCAACGAATTATTAAATGATATATTTATATATTTTGATGCTCGAGAAGTCTTTGAAGCTTTTTACAATATTAATTCTCGTTTCAATAAATTGATTCAATCATCTTCAACTTATTTTTCATATAAAAACATCAAATGATACTAAAACAAATTCGTAATTTTTTTTTCATGTTATGTTTATACATTGATTATTGATGGCGGAATCAATGTCAATCTTATGCAATTTTTGAATGTTCGTCGTCTTTTTCGTATTAATTCATTTCAAGAAATTTGCACACAATTGACTCCTGATATAATACCTTACTTGAAACATCTTTCAATTTCAGTTGCACATCATTCATCTATTGAAACTTTGCTTGAAACGATATTTTCGAATTATTTTCCTAACTTAATATTCTGTGAATTGTTAAGAATAAGAGCAGCAAAAACAACTCAGAATTGAACACAAATACCATCATTGAAAGTTTTAAAAGTGACATTGATTGATTCACATGTTTATGCAGCTATACTTTCTGCATGTTCAAATTTTCAATGATGACACATGATGAGCCGTTTTCAATTATTCAATCACATACAAATCTGAAACGAATGATCATAAATGATAGACATCATGAATGACCTAATAATGGCCATATTATCGGTAGTTTTCTTGCATCTGTACCCGGGGTGTGGGTGTGAGTGTGGGTGTGGGTGTATACGGGGGGTGTGGGTTTGAGGGTGTGGATTTAAATAAAGAGACACCAAACACGAAAACTCCAACATGAACACCCACACCCACCCACACCCCACACCCCCCCACACGCACACCCCACACCCCCACCCACACCCTGGGTACAGATGCAAGAAAACCACCGATAAAGTGGGCATTATTAGGGCATTC
>CAJNSZ010000349.1:58670-77460 GCA_905329745.1 Rotaria sp. Silwood2 | reverse complement strand
ATATATTCTGATAGAGCTTAAAATTCTCTAGTATCCTATATGTTTTATCTTTTGTCTTACATTTTATTATTCGAACATGATAATAATGCGTGGAATAAGTTTCATATTCAAATTTTAATCAACATTAAATGAAAATAACAAATGAAATAAAGTTTTATTGTTTTAGAATTTTATAATCGGGAATTTTAGGCTCTATCAGAATATATAATTATTTTTTTTTTCAATATATTTTTATGGCGACAAAACGTTTAAAAAAATCGACAAAAACTTTTTCAAGAAGTACACAGATATTGAATCTTATAAATGAAATATAAATTCAATAAGCAATACTAAAATTAGTTTTGAATTCGTATAAATCAATCTAAACTTGGCGCTCAGCTATCATTAATCATTCGAATGAATCCTCGTATCGAAAAACTTTGTTTACCTCGTCATCGACGTGATGCTGTTTGGAAATTTTGGCAACCAAGTATTACACTTGTTTTTGTTTTTCATTTCGTAGCATTTAATAGATTATTAATCGTTTATTTATAGATGCTAAATTGGAAAAAATCTACCCACCTATATATTGGAAAAAACTTGATTATAAAAATATTCATTCAAAAAAGACAACGAAGATTGAAGAATGTAAAAAACCACATCATGAAAATGCATGTTTGAATGCATGTAATTATACAACATTAATCTATAAACATACAACTGATAAACAAATCAATGAAAAAGGATTTCGTATATTTATTGATTTTGAACATAAGGGATTAGAACATGCTACATGGAAAGAATCAATTGAAGATGATAATTTATTAACAAATAAATTTAAAAACAAAGATCAATCACCAATAATAGAATTTTCATGGTCAAATTTAAATCATAAACAACAATTTTTCAATGATCAATATTTAAAACAACAAGAACTTATTCGATATTTTAAAAGACATATTCAAAAAGATAATTTATTCGAATTAGATAAAAGTTCATATCCTAATCAATTCATGCCTATGTCACGTCGTCCACGAGATGCTCTTCATATTGATTTTTATCCAGCAGCTTGTTTTCAAGGATCAAAAACTGAAGCAACATTTAAAACATTTTATCATCGAAAATATTTAGTAAATAAATATTAAAATTTTTCTTGAAATCTTTTTTTTTTGTCTTTATTTTTTATCAAGTTACCTAAACATTTACGTGAACATACATTAAAAGATCTTATAACGATTGCTAATAATATTCAACTTGATATCGATATAATCGGTCATTTTGTTTTACATCCAGTAGAATTTATAAATTTTATTAAAGAAATTTTCAATTTTAAGTTTTTTTTTTAGAATGAATTATCTAAACATGAAATAAAAATGTTTGAATTAACATCGGAATTTGGTGATATTTATGAAGGTCATATTATTCGTATAAATAATGAAAAACTTGTTCTCTTATTGGCTTCTACATATCATTCAGATATTAAACTTACACAATCAGATGATTTTAAAAACATAATTAATGATTCAACAAATTTTGATGTTAGAATAAATTCAGTATATTTTCTTTTTTTCAAAAAAGAATTTATGGTTTGAAGCAAGTTATTTGATAAATCAAACGAATTAGAGAACATTTCAAGAGAGATGACTCAAAAAAAAAATTGCATTGAAGAATTATTTTAGATGTAATACGAATAAATTCTGAAATAATTTTTTCCAGAAGGGAACAAAGAAAAAATTTATAAAAGACAAATTTCACATCTGGAAAACGTGCAACAATTTTTTCAGAGAACCACGATTAGAATATTTATTTTCTTATATTCTTAAAACGTTTCTCAGCATGAATCACTAATGGTTTTGTCATAGTTTGATTGAAAAATATGAAAGAAATTTTTCTTTTTTTTTAGCAATCAACAATAGAACAAATTGTTACTGATCATGTTCGGGAATATTTGCAAACAAATAATGATTATTCTATAGCAGAAATACGACGTATACAAATTGAATTGGAACCCTTAACAAATAAAGAAAAACGTCGAGTAATTGTTCATTTAATAACTAATGAAGAAATTATCGAAAATTTAACTTTTGAAATTACACGTGAACAAGAACCAAAATTGTTCGATATTGAATATGAAAAAAATCTTTATTTTTTACAAGGTAATCATGAACAGACAATTATACATTCTGTTGAACATAAACTTAAACAATTGTTTACTAAACGATATTCTTTAATACATAAAGAAGAAAATTCTAATTCATATTTACAATTAACATTAGACATAGAAAATGATACAATAAATAGTATTAAAAAAATGCTTTATGCTTATGCTAATCATAAATTAACAACTTATTCACGTGAAGAATGTATGCGTATAGCAATTGAATATAGTTTTGATGATTTATTAGATAAACTGGATTCTAATGAATTACAATCAATTGATGATAATCAGATACAAATGATGATGGATGATCTACAAATGCGATTACGTTTACAAATTAAACGACGTTTAGTATGATTTCAGAATTGAAATTTTTCTAACGCTAAATTACTTAGGACATACTTTAAAAAAAAGTGATTTTGTCAGATAAAATCTCACAAGACATTTTGAATATACAGGGTGGCGCAAACGTCGGTTTACCGGAAAAAAATTGAATATCTCCATTACGGTTCGGGCAAACGAGCTGATTTCTTTACCAATAATAAAGGCATGTACAAGCTTCATATCCATAAAGACATGCCGAGAGAAACCCTTTGTTAAGTATATTGCTTTCTATTCTATCTGTGAAAAAAGTAAAATTATTTTGTTGAGGTCATTAGTGGTACTTAATAAAGACTCTCTCTATGGATTTAAAGTGTGAAAATGCTTCTATTATTGGTAAAAAAATCAGCCCGTTTGCTCGAGCCGCAGCGGAGATATTTAGTTTTTTCTTGGTATCGTCACTTTTGGGCCATATACAGGGTTGCCCCAAAGTCAGTTTACCAAAATAAAAATTGAATATCTCCATTACGGCCCAAGCAAACGAGCTGATGTTTTTACCGATAATAGAGGCATGGTCAAGTTTCATATCCATAAAGACATGCCTAAAGAGACCCTTTGTTATGTATCACTATTGACCTCAACGAGAAAAATTTACTTTTTCACAGTTAGAAAAAAAGTCACTTTACCGAAAACAATTTAATAGCNAATTGGAAAGGTGAAAAATCGCCACCCTTTCCCCTTTCCCCCCCCCCCCCGCTTTATCGTACTCTCCCATTACTGCCTGAAAAGTCTTGAGCATCCCCAAGACTAGAATCGTTCCGTCGTTTCTGACAGCAACCGCTTCCGCATTATTACTGATTTATGAACAAATTTGTTTGCGATGGTCTTTCCCAGAGTTCAACGTAATCTCTGGAGATCTTATTTTAGTGTAATATAGAGAAACTATGAATGTATTCATTTCGATCTTTGAACTTTGGCAAAGTGCACTTTCAATCATATCTGCCTGGTTGCCCACTATGCGCTCCTTCGTAAGTTTCAAAATTTCACGAAAAGTTATGTGTACACAAAAGGAGAGTATTCATGATCTACACAGATTGAGAAAATTGCTACGATGCTTTAGTGACTATTGTATAGCTTTAAAAAAGTGTCTTGTTCTACGCGCCATTATACTTCCAACGCAGTGAAAACGTAATAAAATTCTATTTATTTTTTAAATATCAATGCTAATAAAATAAAGAGATAACAACTATAAAAAGGAATAAAACAAGTCATAGTTGTAATTTTCTCAGTTAGTTTTTACAATCTATCTCTGAAGATTTTGAAGTATACTGAGGAAAAGTCATATATTGATAACGTAAATGCTAGTGAAAAAGTTCGATGATTCATTTATTTTAGTTTAATCGTAAGATGGTATGCTCTATTTTGAGAATAATCATGTTTTTTACCTACACCATGTAAAGAAAAAATTTATATCTCTTCATCCAATCGACAGTTATAAATAGATAAGCATGAATATTGCGGTGAGTAATTTATATGTCAGACGTCCTGTTTAATTATCTAAGACGAAAGCACTCCAATTGATATCCACCACCATTTGAGATTATATAGACCCTACAAGGATAATTTGCTAAGATTAGCAAAAGTCTAAAAGATTCGTTACTGTAAAACTTTTGAGCTGAGTTATGATCATTTTAATGAATTTTTTTCATCCAGCTTTAGGTATTTACCGGAAACGAAAGCAATGTTCCTTTATTGAAATTTTTATTTGATGTCAGTAACAAACGATTATTTTTTGGAATATCAATATTTCAGGAAAAGGTAATGTGTATATGAGTTCTAGGCTTCTATTCACTTATACTAACAATCACATCTGCACCCTGTATATACTGTCGAAGCTATTTTTTGAGAGTACTTTGAAATAAATCATAGGTAACATTTTTTTTCGACTTTCATTTTATGGATTATAAATCATTTCTTATTGTTGCATAAGCGTGAGTATTATTCTATTAATTTTATCATTTTGTTATGAGTTATTGTTCATTAGAAAAACTAGAGAAATATCTAACTAGCTAGTGCTATGTAAAAATAGTCATCTGTAAAATACTTAAAGAAATAAAAAGAATTGCATTAAGCAACCTTGTTTCAAGACAAAAATATTCATTTAATGTTTTTGAAGTTTCAAAGTAAATAGAAGAAAAATCTAGAAAATTTTTGTGTTAGTTTCATTTATAAAGTAGGAGCATTTTGATTGAAGATAAATAAATAATTCTACTTTGTTGGAAGTGAGGAATGAATTCTAGTTTTAGAGTTCATTAGATCCAGAACCAACCCAATGGGCTCTACCTGGTATATAGTTTCGCACGAATGATCTATTTCAGATTGCAATTCTTGTATTGTTCTGATTTCTTGATGTTCTATTTATATTCAATCACAAGGATTTACCAATGCAAGTTTTTATTTAATATTCAACCAAATAAAAAGTAAATGAGTCTGCTTCTCTTAGTGGTCTATGTTAATTGATCATGTTTGCCTATTTTTGCGAGTAAAAGGTTCAAGATCTGATTTACATATCGAACATAATTGAAGAGAATGATCACAAGGTATGCAGGCAAGACGTTTCTCTTCTTTCAAGCATTCAACACAAAAATTCGATGGTGATGATACAACTTGTTGATCATCCACATTCGTTTCTTCTCTGATATGTTGTAATGATGTTGCATGAGCGAAGTTTTTTGCAAGTTTATGAAACTGACCTATCAATCATTTTCTTTCGCATCATCAATATGTTCAATTTGCTTTTGAATAATCATACAAACCACTAGAAGATCAGAATCACTAACAAAATTATCATCTAACATAGGGATTAAATAGAATCCCATTTATTTCCTCTGAGAGGAATAAGAAAAAAGCAACTATTCTATGTTTTAAGTCGAATTGATCTTTGTAGCAACGTTGAATGATTGATAAGGGAAAAACTCGAGCAATGAAACTTTTTAAGATAAGTAAATCAAGCCGATTTCTAATGTGAGATGAGAAAGTGACTTCACCATCATCATTGTTACAATGTAGAATAAAATAATATCAATTTCTTTCGTGTTTCTTTATCAAATAAGCTATACTTCTTTCGACTTGTTGAATTTCTCGATACAATTCTGCACCACACAGCTCTTTGTCAAATACACAATGTGAAAACAATCGAGCATGTTCAGTCATTAGATTATCGTTTGCTTTGAAGTTTTGTAATGATCCATTACAATAAAAGTATGTTGCAACAGTTTTACTGCCAGTATAAAAAAAGTCAGTCTTGACCTGATCATCAACAGATGGAAATTTTTCCTTCGGCTATTTCTCAAAAGAATCTTGCCATCTAGAGGTTTCAACATAATTTGCATGACATTCAACAGGATAAAGAACTTCATTATTCTCCCGTGTATCATTATTTGTCGTCCCTATGGAGTTATCTCTCATGATTTGTTCATTAATAATATGAATTGATGATATTGATTGATGCTTTAGCATTGTAATTACATATGGTCATGTAGAAGAAAGTGTTGTGTGTGCTATCCATTGTTGAGAAATAATATTACAATACAAACAAATGACACGATCTCCAATGTTACAACTGGAAAAACACAGCTTCGATCATTTATTCACTTGAAGGTGATATTCGATGTGACCTATGTGAAAATGTTCGTTTTCGTATTTGTTTAAGTATGTCAGTTTCGATAAGTCAATGTAGCTGACAAATTTCTTGTATTGCTTCGATTTTCTGACATTTAGATGACTTTTCATTATTCGTTAAGGCCGAATTCATTTCAAGAAGATATGCCATTGCTGGTTTAGGAGCTATTTCATCGAATAGAATTGAGCGGATAAATGTACATTTAGGTTTGCGTTGTGCATGAATAGTAAATGGTTTCATGTTGAATGTCTATCCAGATACTTCTAGTTCACAAGTATCACAACGGACTGTATCTTCTTTATCGATATATTTGAATCCAGCAGAAGCCATACTTATAGTAGAATGTACATCTTGTTTTTGTAATAATGTTCTACATTTTTCTACTACTCGACAATAAAGTTTAGTCTTTTTAAAGCAGACAGACTGTGAAAAATTATTTGTCCTTTTTACTGTCACTAGCAAGTCCATTACTACGACTGCTTGATATATTAATCGGACGTTTTATTTGAATCATTTCTATATCGTTATATTCAAAAGAAAAAAGCCTTCATCTTAGACTTTCGCTTGACGATTATATTTTCCCATGTTTGACTATTTGGTTTGATTAAAAACGGCTAGAATAAATCCTTCTTTTTGATTATTCTACCTACTCATTTAGCAAAGATGCAACTATATGTCACCAAAATATAATTTCATCTTGCCAAATCTACGATGGATGCTGGTCTAGAAAATGTTTTGTATAATCAAACTTTATTCTTCTTGTTTATTGGTTTCAATTCAAATAATTTTTAAATTTAGTATTGTTTCGTTAACAAAGCTAGCTGTAGTAAACTCTACATGAAGTGACGACAAAGAGTTTTAATGTTTATTCATAGATTATTTACTTTATCTGTTGTTTTTTTTTTAAATTTGATGGTAGTGGCAGAATGAAAAAACTCATATCTTTATTTTTTTATGTCCTATCACAATCAATTCATTGTACAAAAGAAGAAGAAAAGAAATTATGTAAACTAATGAATCACAGTTACATTTTTACATTTGATATATTATAGTTGACATCAGTTCGTTAATGAAACGTCACTAAATTTAAAAATAAATTTAATGAAAACGAAGAGTAAAAATTAATTATATAAATATTTAAATGATCTTCCCTAATTCTAATTAATAGTTAGTCAGTATGCAGAAAAGAGGTTGTATAGGCACTGAATTGCAGGCAAAGCGAATGTTTTCAACCCATAGTATGTTATAAAGTGTGACGTTACGTACAGCGTGAGAAGAATTCAATGAAACTTATCAAGGGAAAAAACAAACACTAAGATAACGTCAACAAATTGAAATGGGGAAAAAGCCATTTATGTAAAGATGAAGATCGTTACTGATGTTTTGTCTAATAATTATGGAAAATTTCTTACGGCTGACGTCGTTGCGAGCATCGACTTATCTAAGCGTATACGTACGATAATAGTGACTGCATGTTGTAGCATACTTATATGTAAAGCTCTTTTCATGTATGATGGTACATGAATATGAGTGATCGAAATTTGAAAAAAGATTGAAAAGTTAACATTTTCATAAAATACAAGGATGAAATGAAATTCTAATTTTCATGGAACAATTGATTCCAGCATAAAAACATCACTATTTTATTTTAAAAAAAAATAAAAACTTTGTTTGTCATATCAAATAATAAAAGACCTATTATTCTTAAAACAAAATCTTATCATTGTGCTCTGCAGTCAAATTATTCCAAGTATATTTAATCTGTGTTCTTGGTTGTGTATTTTTTAGGTGAGTTATTTATTTCAATAAATATTTCTTGCATTTATTTGCCGATTGTATAACTTCTTTCACTCATATTTTTTTCTTGTTATGTTGTCATGGCTTTTTCTTCCATTCTATGCATTTCAAAAATGAATGCAAACTATGAGGTTAGCAGCTGAAATTGTGCAATAAAGAAATAGACATTTTTGTCGACAAAGATTGTTGTGTTAGTGTCTTGAAGTTGTCGCGACACATCGAAGTCGAGTTTTTTTTCTCTTATTTACTATCTTTGAGAATGTGGGAACTTATTGGGTGAAAATGAGGATAAAATTGATTCCCTTTATCGTTTCGGTTGGAAATGAGAAAAAAGAAAATTTCCAATTTTTCGGGATTCGTCTAGATTTAAGTCATTATCAGTGGTGTCAAAACACAAAATAAGTACACTGTGGTACACACAGAGATAAATATAGGTCTCAACCATTTGGAGAGAATATACGCGCTTTTCCGATGAAATAGAATTTAATTAACATGTTGAATTCAAATACTTTTTTTGCTTATGTGCTTATTAGCAATGAATTGTAAGTTTAGTGTGTTTCAATTGATTAAAATAATTGATACTTCGCAGTGAGAAATGATTGCTTTTAAGCAAATCCTTATGAGTATTGTCAAAGAATTTTCACTTCATTTCTCGATACTAAAGCTAATTAATCTTAATGGCATGATGATTATTTTCAATGGAATCAAACTTTATCGGCTTTTCAAGTCCTAAGTAAATTAAATCTTGCAAATAAATCTTTTTTTTTAATTAGATTACATTTAGATATAAATTCTGAAGTAAGTTGATAGTTTCATTGCTGTTCTTATATTCTATTGTCAAACTAATAATTTATATTATTAGTATTGGCTGAGAAGTTTTCATATGAGAGTACAATCTGTTAATTTTCGACTCAGATTTTTAGTAAAGAGAAATACGAACAATACTATGACTTTTATTTCATATTGAAAAGTATCAGAGCATTTATCGAAATGAGAATTTAGTTTTCATTATTTGCAGATGTTATTTTATCAAAAAAAACAACAAGCTAGTCAGTTATTACTTATGATAAAAATAATTTATGTTTTTACTTGTGTATATCTGTGTGCATGTAGAAAAACTGCTCGCTCAGATACGTCAAGGTAAAGCACGTTCTCTTTCTGATACAGTGTCTTACGTGTTTTTTTTTACGAAAAATTAATCTTTATTTTGTACTGTCATCATGACTAATATTTATCTTACGCATAGTCACATTTCGTTGTTAATATCCACATTAATCATTCAAAATTATTGCGATTACGCTGAGTTTGTATTCGATTTTTTCGTTTAATTTATTATAGATCTATTTTTATCCTAAATTGAATAAATTTGTATAGTGTAGGAATCAAACTAAATTATTCAAAAATATTTATGAAAAACAAATTCAACCAAGTCATAATAGTAATATAGATCGTAATACAACTTTGCTGTAATTTCATATTATTCACGGAATCATCTATAAAGGACGTTGAAATAAAAATCACAGTTTTTAACCTCTCCCCTTCCAGATATTTTCAGTTTCCTCGATCCTTCTTGAATTCGTGAAGAAATCTGTTTGTTCAAATATATTGCTTCTTTTATGAAACACGACCTAAAAAGAATGTTGAGATATATGGAGTAGAAGTTTCAACTCCCTCCAGACCGTGACAGACCGATTCTATATAAAAAATGTCTCATTCTAATATTCGAATAACTTGCTTATTGAATTTCCGGAACATTAAGTAAAAGGATGGCGAAGATATGTGTTCAAAAATAGATAGAATGAAGTAGTCTCATCTGATTAGCACTAACAACTTTTTTTTATTAAACAAGAGTTCATTAAATAAACATATCAAAATTAGAAATAATTATACAGGGTGGCGCAAAAGTCACTTTACCCAAAAAAAATTGAATATCTCCATTACGACTCAAGCAAATGAGCTGGTTTTTTTTATCAATGATAGAGGCATGTACCAAGTTTATATCAATAAAGACATGTCTAGGGAGACCCTTTGTTAAGTATCACTATTGACCTCAACAAGAAAAATTTACTTTTTCACAGTTAGAAAAAAGTCACTTTACCGAAAAAAATTGAATATCTCCGCTACAACTCGAGCTAACGAGCTGATTCTTTTATCAATGATAGAGGCATGTTCAAGCTTTATATCCATAAAGACATGCCGAGAGAAACCCTTTGTTAAGTACATTGCTTTCTATTCTATCTGTGAAAAAAGTAAAATTATTTTGTGGAGGTCATTAGTAGTACTTAATAAAGACTCTCTCTAATCTTGTCCGTATGGATTTAAAGTGTGAACATGCTTCTATTATTGGTAAAAAAGTCAGCCCGTTTGCTCGAGCCGTAGCGGAGATATTTAGTTTTTTCTTGGTATCGTCACTTTTGGGCCATATACATGGTTGCCCCAAAGTCAGTTTACCAAAATAAAAATTGAATATCTCCATTACGGCCCAAGCAAACGAGCTGATGTTTTTACCGATAATAGAGGCATGGTCAAGTTTCATATCCATAAAGACATGCCTAAAGAGACTCTTTGTTAATTATCACTATTGATCTCAACAAAAAAAGTTTTACTTTTTCACAGATAGAATAGAAAGCAATATACTTAACAAATGGTTTCTCTCGGCATGTCTTTATGGATATAAAGCTTGAACATGCCTCTATTATTGATAAAAGAATCAGCTCGTTAGCTCGAGCTGTAGCGGAGATATTCAATTTTTTTCGGTAAAGTGACTTTTTTTCTAACTGTGAAAAAGTAAATTTTTCTTGTTGAGGTCAATAGTGATACATAACAAAGGGTCTCCCTAGACATGTCTTTATTGATATAAACTTGGTACATGCCTCTATCATTGATAAAAAAAAACAGCTCATTTGCTTGAGCCATAATGGAGATATTCAATTTTTTTGGGTAAAGTGACTTTTGCGCCACCCTGTATAATTGAGTTGTTAATATTACTAATTTTAGTATGTCCTAAGTAATTATATTATTTTATAGGAGGCTGAAACTACAACTAAAATTCTTTTAATTGGTTCACCGATGAAGAAAGGTAAATATTTCATTTGGTTTCAAAAGAAGAATTTATTATTCTTTAATAATTAATTAGAGATTAAATCTATTAGCAAAGAAGTCACTATGTTGGATCATCATCGAGAAATCTTTATAAATCAATTGGATACTGATATCGCTTCATCTAAAATGAAAGACATACAGTAAAAAGTTTTTCTTTTTTTTTCTTCTTTTTCTTTCGGTGATAGAGCGATGTTTGATTCAACCCATCCTTGGTTACACTAGATATAAAATAGATAGAATAAAAAATCTTCCTGTGAATTAGAAATGACAGCTACATTGTGTTTCATAGACGCAATACTGGTAATATTATCTTGCATGAAGAAATTGCTGGTGGACCAAAAAGTCTTGATCGATTACCTATGAGCATTGATTCATTAACAATATTAACACGTATTCAACAACGAAAACATTTAGCTCCTGAAGAAAATAATAAGAATTCAGTTGTATTTGAAAGTGAAATACATCGTTTGGCTACTTTTGAAGATCAGAAACAAACTATTTCATTTTCTGTTGAATATGAACAAAATAATATTGAGAAAAAACCATCATCTCATCCATATGAACCATTTTTATTTGATGAACATGATAATAATGGTATGAAAACATTCGGTACTACTTCAATTAATACAAAAAGTTTTAATACATCAGCAGATACTAAACAACAGTATTTCATAGAAGTATTTTGTTTAAATTTTAATTTCAAAAAATTATTTTTCTATTTCTTTTAGTCACATCAAACAAATCAAGATAATCAACAACGAAAAAAGAAAAAAATGTCTCGATCACCAGTTGAATATGGTAAACATAAACAAAAACGAAAACGAAAAAAACATAAACATAATAAATCAACATCAAACATGTTTATTAATAATAATAATTCAAAACATTCGTTTCTTAATAATTTATTTTTATTACATCAAAATAAAAAACAAAAGACAATGATATTCATGAGAAATCATAATCGAAAACAAAAATATATTCAATTACCAAATACTATCAATGTCAATATAATAACAAAAAATTCGAATACAACAACAAAAATATATAGTAATGATGATATTGCCACACTTAAGAATAGCACAAGCCTTCAGGATAATCTTTTCATACAATCAAACGAAGATTTATCATGTAAGTTTTCAATATATTGTTCATTTAAATCTAACACTATCATCGTTTAGCATTTGATGAGCTAAAACATCGAAATTTATTGAACTCTTTTGAAGAACAACAATTACAAATTAATGATTCACCTTCAACCATCAATATGATTATTGATTCAACATCATTGAAATCAGTGCAGGATAATATCGAAAGACAAAGTTCACTAAATAATAGAGATCACGATAGGGGTTTAGACGAAAAGGAAAAAGGCCACAGCGAACAAACATCAAAATTAAATGATAGAGACGAATCAACAGAACATCAACAATTTCAAGACGACGGTTTTCAAGACAAAGGTAAATTCATATTACAATGAAAATTATTTCTAAAAAATAAGAAAGAAATGTGACTCCGCTCTTAATGATTTAGAAGAAACAGATGATGATGATGATGTTAGCTTTGACGATAGTGAAACAAGTTCTGATACAGAACGGTATTTACACTCACTCTATGGATCTTTATCTTCTGCTATGAAACAAATTTATGAAGTGTACAAATCGAAATCATCTCGACTTAGGTACATGAATTTAATAGTCGTTCATTCAAAAATATTACCAATCTGTTTATAGATCATCATTGGATTTAGCACATATCTTTATAAACTTTCTTCATATACGAAAAGATATTGCATACGAAATTGCTTCGACCATTATTGATGCACGACAACGTCTAATTCAACTTAATCCAACAGAAAAATCTTCATCTACTACAAATATCGATGAAAATTTCATATCAGATATACATATAAATGACGAAAACGATAATGATGATACATCGATTAGTTCAGGTATTGTTACTGCTGAAGATAGTGATACAATAGTAAACGAAAATAATAAGACATCAAAAAGTATTAGTAATAATTCTGATAGTGACAGAAGAAAAACATATTATGTAAATAAGAATAAGATTTTTTCCTTATCGCATTCACAACGTATTATGAATCGTATAACAACTTATTTATCAGAAGTTGATTGGAGAGTATTCAATTACATTACAAAACATTTCTTACAAAATGGTATGTCATTGTTATCAATAAGAAATTCATATAAATAAAATAAAATATTTTTCTTAAATAGGTACTATGATTACTAGTCATGCATTAGAATTTTCATCGGCATTATTGATAGATCTTATGTAAGTTTAATAATAAGTTTTTGTTTTTTATTACTTATATTTCTTGTGTTTTCTTTTTTTTTAGTGAAGATAGTGTTTATGAGATATATTTTCATTCGAAATGGCGTACTGATTCTAATGTTCATTTGAATGATAAAAAAGAAATAAATTATATTGAAAATATACTTATTGAAGAATTCTTCAAGAAATCTATTTATTATTTATTCAATCGTCTTCAAAGAATTAATTTACCATTGTTGGAAAGTATTACTCTAATACATACTTTAAAAAAATGTATGAATACAAATATTCTACAAGAATTTATCTCATTCGAATGTCATACAGTTCCATTAGATCTTGATCCTTGTATTTGGTTTTCTAGTAGTAAGAAACTAAGAAAACAAAAAATTGATTGAATTATTTCTTATGATATTTCATTGAATAGATATTCTTATCAAAACTATTTGTTCGTTAACTGATAATATTTTAAAACAAATGAATTATGATTATTTATCTGATTATACAAAATTCGAATATGTTTTAGTATCTTATTTTCGTCAAATTGAAATTGTTCACAATCTACAAGATATTATTGAAATGTATCAACATAAAATGACATCAAAATCGTCACATACAATTTCTAATAGCAACTATCTTTTGCATGTAATTGATTTAAATCAAGCACCTAAATTTTTTTCTCATCAAGCTTTTAAACGATTTAAATTCGGTAAACAAAGTCAACAAAACAGTGATATTGAAACACTTAAAGATTTGGTTTTACTTGATATTGAAAAACGTGTAAAGCTTTTTTCTTATTCCATAACGAAGGAACATTTCCAACTGATCAATTAGAGTCGACAGTTTACAATTCACTAGCAGTCATTATAAAAGCAATTGATCACTGGAAAATGTTCCATTGTAAGCATTATTTTGAATGTATATCTTTGTTGAATAGAATATCAAGTCAATGAAAGGACCTTATATACCTCTGACTATAAATGATTTGGTGATACATCAGCAGAAACGTGTATTAACTCCATCACCTTGGATTTTAGGACAATATCATCAACGACTAGGAGCACAAAAACCATTTGCCGATGAATATAATGTACGAAAAGATTCATATCGATTTGATGAAACTACTGATTCTACAAAACCGGACAATTTACCAGCAGAAGTGCGAGATCTCTTGGACAATATGATTAGAAAATATGGTACTATTGAAGGCAATTTGGGCATACCAACTACACGAGATTTATATGAAGGTTTACCGGAAGATGTAGCACAGTTAGTAGAAAATGCTATTGAAGCTGTACAAAAATTTGATCGTGAAAATAATATTGGTGATCGAAAATTACAAAATAAAAAAACAGTAAATGATCGATTAACCGAATTTTTCAGATATGCTGGACGACATGGAGTACGCTATAATATTTGCACAGAAGAAAAAATTGTTAATATTTTATTTTTGTCTATTACAGGTGCGTCTACTGGATGATGTATTAAAATTAGCTAAACTACGTTCAAATGATCCGAAAAAATATATTCCACTTGCTGTTAACATGCTCAAAGATCGTTTGAAGCAACCTGGTACAACACGTATGCGAAAACAAGCTGTTCGTTTTGCGTACACATTGGAAACATTGCTCATGGCAACAAATGATGAACCAGCATTGATTGCATCAATGTTGAAGAAAAAGATTGACGAAAAGAAATCATTTATTTTTTCTGAAAATTCTGGTAAATCTTTAACTACTGACCAAGATTTATTACAACAGATTACGGACGAAATAGATAAAAAGATTGATACTTCATTCATTGAATCAGTAGGCAGCAGAAATATTCCATCACGTCCCTTCAAAATGTTCACAACAGATAGATATCGACAAATGTTACCAATAATTGATGAAGCAATCGAATCGACAATGACATCTCGTAGCACAACAGATATTCATAGAGAATGTTATTCTGAAGCTATGATGTCAAGTACAATTATGTCATATGTTGGTCTTAGTGTGGCTCAATTGGTGGTGCTCGTTATTGGACAGAATCAAGAACCACTAAAGCTGACAAATACTCAAATTGAACAGTAAGTAATGCTTTTATCAATATTCTATTCCCTTTTTGGGTTGATAAATGATTTTAAATGTTAATTTTCTTTTTACTGCTTGGAATAATTCTTAGTAGTGGAAATTGTAAACTGTGACTGGAAGAACACACTAATTAATAGATGCTGCAAGTAGATGCACATGTTGTAGAGGCTGATTGTTCTCTTGTTGATGATTCTGATGTGTTCAATCTAGAAAAAATTATAGTATAATAAACAGTTCAGTTCTAAAATCATTCTTTTTCTTGCTAACTATTCATTTTATTTCATTATCAAACAGATGAAAACCATTTTGATTAGTTCAGCACTGATAGTCAAGCAAATTGATGTGATCTATTTAGTCGACACAAATTTATTCCCTTAAAACAAAAGTACACATAGTGTTAACATTGTTTCTATTCTGCGATATTCATTGAAAAATCGACAATTAGTATTGATATTATCGAGAATTACACACATGAAGAAAAGTTCGGATAGCATTAGCTGTTTTGCGATAAACGATAACTGGTAAGTCTATACTATTATATCCTAATTATGAAGAGAAATCAACAAACAGATGTTAACGGCATAAGACCACGCGAACTTTTTATATTTCTTCTACCTTGAAAAAAATATCCGAAAATTTCTTTGGGATGTACTTGTTTTCAACTTGACTTCTTTGATTTTCCTAGAGAGCAATAGTTGTTTTTGGTTCGTCAGAAAAGCGTAAGTTCCATTTATGTTAGGTTACTATCTGCGTAAAATTACGAGTCAGTAAAAAAAATAATGAAAGTGAAACAAGCATAATGTTTTGCATCACTTTATTAATTTTCCAGTACTGTTAATCGTAGGTTATTGAAAAACACAATTACACATATCAGACCTTAAAATCATCTCTGGCCATGTCAGCAATTCATCAGGATAGATTTTTTTTTTTTATGGACTCATCTTATCACATATATCTCGAGCAAGATTTTCAGAATGAGTTGAAGGACTAACTTTTTCTATGAAAAAATAATCACAAGGTAGTTTAACATACCGTGCAAGGAATTAAATAATATCACGAATAGACTCAAATAACAAAGCGTCGGTCTTATAAACAACTCACTTGCTACAACCACTTGATATTTTTTTGTAATCCAAGCATACGAGTCTAAGTTTTGTGTTTCATGTTATAAATGTTTCTAAACATATGTACCAACAGTTGATCTAGTGATTACCTTTCTCAGTAACTTTTCTTTCTGTTGATAATTTTAGATTCTCACTTCCACTCTTTAATTAGCTAATTGGTAATCAATCATTATAGAAATCCATAGCACATATTGTTTCTGTAGTTATCTGATGTCTAATGCATTTGCAATGTCTCATCTATCGATATATAGACAAGAGTTTAATAAAAATTATTATTCGGTTATTGTTACAAGTTCTCCTTAGTAACTAATGGCTACAAAACGAGTCTCTATTATCATTTTACACAATGCGGAAATGTTAGCGAATTTTAAAATACAAAATAAGAATTCATCAAGTTCCTAGAAAAATTATTACAACTTTCGTAGGCAGTCGTAAACGATCGTATTCACTTAAATTTCTTCTCATTCACGAGGAGAATCACTTTCTCTTTTTCTTCTTGGTTGTTCGAAGTAATCTAAATAAAAAAACAAATTTTTTTTTTTCTTTTTCTGTAAATAAATACTTGCCACAGAATGTGTTGCTGAATTCAAAATGCAACTCAACTTACGACTAACTTATTCTACTGTAATTTTAAAGCAACTACTCACGAAAATATTCATTTCAGTTGATTAAATATCACATAAAGCTATTACTTAGTTAATTCAAATTATTTCTTCGATTTACCTCTCACGGATAAGAGAAAAATCCATTGTATGTCAGACTATTTTTATAAAGATATTGCATATCAAAAGTCTCTTCGTGATAATTGCACAGATTCTTTGATTTGGTCTGAGCTTTCGATTTATTTCATACTTCTGGTAGTTGTTTTTACTTCTTTAAAACAAAAAAAATATCAATACGTTGCGACACAGGGAAAGATTATTGAATGATATATTCAGTTTTATTTTAGTAAAATGTGTGAACAGAAACGAATAATTGAGCCTATTTTATTTTTAATAGAATATATCTGAAAGAAAATCTTTCTACGGAACAATCTCAAGATTATTTACAAAAGTTGATGGAAACAATTGTAATTCCGGACAGATTTGCACTGACAGAAGAACAGTTAATTCAAATTGCCATCGAGGAAAATATCTCAATCACAGATGGTATATAACTTGTTTCGAGTATATATTTTAACAAATATTATTTATTTACTGTCTTGCATTTTATATATTTTTGATTAAAGTAATTTTTCAAGTTTGCAAATATTGCTCGTATAATTTCATGTGAATTATGCAAGAATGTCGTGTTTTTTTTTTCAATTATTATTTTCATCAAAGAAAAGAAAGGATATATCTATCTCCTGACTTCATACTCGATCGATGAGCGAATTCAAAAGTTTATTCATCGAAGAGATAAATAATGATCAAAACAAGCATATTATTCGATTTGATTACCATACACATAATTACTTTTTCTCAATTGTATAATACAGCATCCTTTAAACTATTCATTGATTTAAAATAATAAGAGATATGTTGACTTTATTTCTTGTCTTTTTTAGTTGAACAAATTGAAATATCACAGGATAATCTTCATTTGAACGAAAGTCAAATCCGATCTTTAATCACTCAAATAAATTTGATCAATTGGATATCTTCAACGTTCACGTTATCATCAGAACAATATTCATGGCTTGTTCTTCAACTCGATCAATTAATCGAATTGTGTAATCAACAAATGATTGATATATATAGTCTTCTTGATAATGAAACTAGTTCACAAGATTCATCATTACTTGACAGGTCTAAAATCAAGTTTACTCTCTCACCTTCACAAATTGCACATTTAATCAAACAAAATAATTTTGATATTCAAAAATTAATAGATATTGAACAAAACTTAAAAAAACACGGCATACAAGATCAACAATTTCGTTTAAATTCATCACAATTGGCTTATTTCTTTGCTCATCGTCGTCTTGTTAACAATCAAAGAATTGTTGGATTTACTGTCGCTCAGCTCATCGGCATCTATATGTTGCAACAAAATTCAAACGAAAATGATCAATCATTATTGTTTTCATTTGATTATCAACAAATCAAACAGCTAGCTTTAATTCAAAGTAAATGATCGATTCAAATTCTATTATCCGTTTCAAAATATAATGTGCTCCACTGTTTTTTGAATAACTTTTCATAGGAACATTGTAGAGACCTGCGGTTTTCGCCGTTTCGAGAGAGGACACTGGGGAACATCGAAACATATTCGAAATTTA
>CAJNSZ010000349.1:0-58570 GCA_905329745.1 Rotaria sp. Silwood2 | reverse complement strand
GTAAATTATCTCCTCATGAATTACTTCGTTTTGCTGAAAATCGTTTTGAACCATTATCACGTTTACTTAGTAGTGTTATGAAATCAGAACAAATTTTAGATTTAGCTGCAGGTTATTATGATAAAATTGAAACATTTTTTAATCGTTCATTAACATCTAAAGAAAAATATGAATTAAAAAAAAGTATATTACAAGCTAATATAAAATATTTAAATTCATTTGATGAACTTGAATATATTATTCAACGAAGATTAAATGAACAACAATTACGAACACTTATTGGTAAACAATATCATGATATTGAAATACGTTTAGGTAAATTATTAACAGAAAAACAAATACGAAATATTTTACATGAAGAATATGATTCTTCATTAGTTGAAGTTGAAGATCTTGTTAATTATTTAAAACGAAAAAATCAAGATAATCATAAACGAACACAATTTATTTTTAATCGACTTATGAAAAAAATCGATCAAGATTATATTGAATCTCCAAAAGAATCTATTATAATAAAATCTTTAAGACCATTTAATATCACATCATCTCTTCAACAGAAACAATCCGATATTGAATTTCATCAAAGTACTATTGAATTATTAGAACAATTATCGAATGATGTACAACAACATAAAATAATTAAACAACAAGATAGTTCAATAGATTCACGTTCATCGGAAATATTCGATGATAAAAGTACATCAAGTTATGATGAATATAAAACTCAACAACAATTATTACCTGATAAAGAAACAACTCCTAAATCGACTTCTTCATCATATGAACTAATTTCATCTCCTGTTCACGAAATTCAATCAAAAAAAGTATTTGAAAATATAATACGTATCGTTAAACCAATTGCTGATAAAGAACATATCGAAGAAATGACAACCGTAACAAATGCTATTGATAAATTTCAAATGAAAATTTCTCGAAATGGTATTACATTTTTATTTAACGAATACAACACAATAAATGAGTGTGTCATGAAGAAACCGTGCCAAGCGATAAATCTGAGTTCGGACTCTATATACATAGGGGACACTCCAGTAAGATGTGCAAAAATTTCCAAAACTATATAAACTTTCTTAAGTATTTCATCCAGAGTTATAGGCATTTTAATAGGGCTACTTGTAACATTGAATTTCCAAAAATCACTCATATCCCATGAAAGATGCAAGAACCTTATGAAGGAAACATTTGTTTGTTTTGTGTATACTGTCCTATAGACTACGATTCTAGTAAAAAAGTTATCACTCTCAGTGGAAGGTTTAGAGACTCTTCTTCATTTGGAGTTTTCAGACTGTAACAGATAACTAAGCAATGCTCTTCTCCTCTTGTTTCAAATCGTAATTAGAGTCCTTCATGTGGCTTCGAAAGTCTTATCATTTTTTTCTTTATATAGCATTTATTTTTTTGATAATTGTAACGTCCAGAAAAATAGAAAGATTTCATCGACATTAGATTAACTCTTACACAAGTGATTATTGCAAAAAAAAAGATCAGCACTATTCAATATCTCCTCTTTCGTACTTTTTATGAGACCTTGAATTATATAATATCGGTGTACACGTAAGCTATTGCTAATTTATGAAACAAAACTTTCAGAACGACGTGATAGTTAAAAAAAAGGTGATTCTGCATGTCTCTAATCGCGACAGATCGTTTATCAATAACGTCTCGTTATAATATATGAATTACTTTCTTATTGCATTTCTGGAGGACTAAATACAATGATGCTAAAGAAATGTATCACAACATAGATAGCATAATCAATTGTTCCTTCATCCAAGATTATCAATCGTGTAATACTCTTAAGTTTCTGTGGAAATTTGTTCTTTCTATTTTATGTCAATCTTTTGATCAGCCTCAGCACGATTGATTGATCATTTTGACTTGTACAAATATCATTGATGTCAAAGAACTTTCTCATTTAATTTTATGATCATAGGAAAATGATAATTCTATTATCTTCGTATAGAATCTTGGTCCTAGACCATTCTTCAATATTTGCTTAGTTCTTTCTGCAGAAGTATCTAGTTTTCTCCATAATTTTCAAGCACAAGTAGTTCGTTATTTTTGGGTATTTTCCTTGGTTCTGATTATACTTTGATCTGATCGTTAGATGAAACAAGACTGACAAATAATTTTGTATCATCTTTTTACTGTGGCTAGACCTATGACATCATTTAGATCGCGAAGTATTTCTGTTGAAATATCACCATTTTCGTACTTCGAAAAAACAACATTTCGAAGGTATTTACTCTTCATTATCTAAAAACTTAAATACATGCGTAAGTTAAACATAAGATAGATCAATATGTAGAAAGTTAAATAGTATTGAAAAAGTTATTGTAGCAATACTGAAAGACTTGATTTATTTAGATGCACCCGCTGTATCAACAATATTTTTAAATGATTTTTCTTCAAAAGTTGATAAACCAAGTAGCCGTCAAACGACATCAACATGGTTATCTAATCTTAAGAAAGATACAACATTATCTTATTTACCAACAATTAAACCTATAGATAATAAATCAATCAATCGTGAACTTTCTTCACCAGAAATTCGTACGGCTGATGATTTATATTTGGGTTGGACATTATTTAAAAGTATTGATCGTCCAGATGTAGGTTTAAAAGAAGAAAAACCACGTATGATTAATGTTAAGCATATAGCACAGACTTTTGTTGTTGGTATTCCTGAGGAATATGCTGATACGAAAACAAAAGGTAAGAAAATTATAAACCTTAAAGATATTTATTTTGTATATTCTATATTATTTAAAGTTATTGCAAATAAAATCTATCAAGGCAAACCTATTCTTCCTCGTTTACCCAAATCTCGAATAATTAAAGAAATGACTGAATTTGTTTCACAATTATTTCATATGCCAATCATCAGTGATGCTACTGTAAATAAAAGATTTATTTTTTCGACAACTGATGTTGATATATTTTATTTCATAGCATTTTATTGTTCCATCACGAACTTACAACGATATAATCGAATCTATGAACATATATGAATCAGAAATTATTCATATCGAAGATGATGAATTACAAGTAAAAGAATTATTTTAAGATGCCAGCAAAAGTTTTTTTTTGTCATGGTGAGATAGAACACACACGATGTGTAAAGCCTCGGTAGTCTTTTTTTGATCTAACTCTTCGTATATTTAGAAAAAAAATGATGAAAAATTTTGTTTGATTATTGAGAAGATCAAGTTTTTGATTTGATAATAAAACGGTATAAATACGGATCTGTTTTCCAATATTTCAACCATCAGAATTTCAATGGATTATTTCATTTCTTCACTATTCTTTTACTAAATATCCTAGAAATACTATAAGAAAGAACTTTTATGTTTATAACGAGAGGTTATTAATATACAGTATGTGATCGTATATCAACAACGAATCCATGACTGTTGTATCCCACACAGGTACTTCCACGACACTTGCTCTCCATACACCTTGAACAGAGCTCTTATTGATAACAAGTACAATAGATAAGTTTATTGAAATAATGATATAGAAGTCAAAAAAATAGAATAAGAAATATTTTATTCATTATACAATTGGAAATAAGCAAAAACAACAGAAAAAATAGAACTAGTGTGTCGGTGTTACCGAAAGGAAGACTCACATCTACGTCCTATTCGGTGCTCATGGGTAGTAAAGACGTTTAGAGAGCAAGTGCTTGAGAAGTGACAATCGTGTTACCATCAACAATGTCTGTCACAATCCATAGAGCGGGATGAGTACAAATTTTCATAAAATCCAACCATGACAAAAAAAATGCTTAAAAAAGTTTTCTTTAAATTCGAATTGCCGGCATCCTATATAAATTCATTTTAATAAATCATTGACATTAGATGCGTGATTCACCAGAAACACTTGAATGGTATGAAGAATGTATTCAACGAAATGTTCAAATACATGCTCAAATTCCTACTGAATATCAACCATCGATTATTTATTGTCATACGGGTCGTCAGTCGATAATAACACCAGCTAAACGTGCTGAACAACGAAAAGTGTCGATGGGAGGTACGATAGAAAAATCTAAAGTAGTATTAGATCAACCAGAATCAAACGTACAGAAAGATATGTCTACATTCAATAGTGGTTTTATTGAACGTTTTAGTCAACCACTGTTTGATTTTCAATCTATAGAACCTACATCAACAAATCAAACGGTGAATATCATTTTTCTTTTTTTGTTCTTTTCAAAATAAATCATTTATCTACAGGAAGGTGCAAAAATCCTTGTCCTCAAATATGCAATTTTTCTAAAAGCTTTAAAACCAATTTTTTAAGAATTCTATGGAAGATGAGTAGAGACCGATATGTAGCTATACAAACTAAAATTCGTCTTAAACATTTGTGTTTTGAAACAAAGTACCTCGACAACGAAATCTTATTTCTCTAAAAGCTAAGCAATAGATTATTTTATAGTACTGAAAGAATAGCAATCAATCGCCTATTACAATTACTCGCGCCTGATAGACATTATCCTCTGGACTATCAAAACCAACATCGTCTATAGAAAAGACAAAATCGTACAGTTTAGCATAGATACGATAATGATCGATCTCGCAATATTACTATCGTTTAGTATAAGATCGTCAGTGAGTTGATTCGACGATAGAACAAGACAACGGCGAAAACACTGATACAAAAGCGTTTCATGACCGAAGTGATCATGCATTCCTATAGAAGATACAGCGGCAACTCAAATGGTTAGGCTGAAAAAATACTTAGGTCTATGCAATGCCAATGTCAGCATACGAAAATAGAAGAATGCAAGTGTCAAGAGGTTAATTTAACACAAAGGCAAAAATTGGAGCTGAATAAGGCTCATTAGCAGATCTTCCCACGAATTATTTAGAAATAGAAGATTCGTTCACGATCAAAGAATTCAAGAGTCATGTCAAGCGAATTGTGAAGCACAATGTGATAACGACAGAGAAACTAACGCCAATATACCGATCGATATGATGTGCGCTATATCAACGATTTTGTTTTTTGCGAAAGTGTTGTATCAAAACGGATGAATCTTTTTAAAGCCTATTAAAACTGATGGAATAGAGTCTTTTTCAATGCATTCGAATAATGTTGATGCATCTAAACCTCCTGTACTAGTCATAAGAGTCTAAATCGATCCTAGTAATTGAGATAAATTTTGTATGAGTAACATATATTCTGAAATTCTTACACGTTACTATATATTTAACATTATGTAGGTAACTGATTTAATTATGCATACAGTAACAACTTCTCAAAAGACAAATTTATTAGAAGCATTAGAAGAATTATTTTCTCAAGAAAATCTTGATACATATCAAATAACTGAAAGTCATTGGCAAGATATATTTCTTATATTACTTAATTCATATCTTCGTTCACATTCATTAAATCGTAAAGAAATTTTTCAACGATTAACAGATAAACTTCATGATTTAAGAAAAAAAGAACGTCGACGTTCATCAGATTTTTATCCAAGTATTTCTGTAGCATCATTAGCAATTGATGAAACAATAAATACATCAAATGAATCTGATACAATAGAAACTAAACGAAAAAGTTTTCACTTTGGTAAAATACAAAAGAAATATTTCATTTATTCAAATTTTATTTATATTTATCATAGGATTAAGATCATCATTTGATAGTATGAATAGTGGTCAAAGTCCAAATGATTCAGAATATAATACTTTACCAGTCACCACAGATCAACAAAGTATTACTGGTCAAGATAAAATACTTTCATCAACAAATAACAATCGTTTAATACAATCATTCTCACAAAATCATTCATCTATACGAAAGTCTAAAATAGTCTCTCATGATCATAGTCATGAAAAATACTTTCATTTTCAATCAAACATGGATAAAGCTAATGCAAATTCAATAGAACACATGAACAAAAATCCATCTGCTACAAGACAACATGTATCGATTAATTCAAATGCTGTTAATGAATATCAATCTTCTTCAGCTTCTATGAAACATCGTCGATATAAGATTACTGTTATGCATACTGATGAATCATTAGATGTACCTTCAAATCAATATAAGACATCAACTGAAGTAATATTTACAATTTTTTTTTTTTTCGTCATAACAAACTTTATATTTTTCGTGTAGTCTACTAAACTTCCTCCCATTGTATCTAAAAAAACAATCATTTCAAAAAAAAAAGACAAATTCTAGCAACAGTACCACTTGTTAATCAAATATTACCGTCTTCATCAAATACTACAACTACAACAAAACAGATTCGAAGGAAAATATTTTCTAACTTTCAAAACAAATAAATTTAAATATTTTCAAATTATATTCTATCATAATGTTATTTAGTTTATATTATGTGTTGTTTTGCTTAACAAATCTCATATCCAAGAAATAATCGTTGATATTACTAGACATACAAAGAGCGTAAATATACACGAAAATATTGTCTCATTTATATACGTATGACACTGATATCCAAATTCATGATAGAAAAAATTACCATTAAATTGCAAGCTGTTAATAAAACAGATAAAAGTGTGGCTCTTTATATATTTTTATTTTTTTTTTATACTAAGCATACCTTGTTTCTACCGACTTTTTTTTTGTCTCAATAGTAGATAAACGTATGAATATTTTGATTTTACACTCTATTCGATATAATTATAGGTGCTTGTCATGTTTCTATAATTAATAGTTCTCATCGTTGGTTTCTTTATGCCTAAAAATGGTTTCTTTTCTTAGATCTAGGTTATTTCTTAACTATAAAATAGTCCACTGTTTTCAACACATGACACGTTTTGAAACAGCAAAGGCTCAATATCAATATATTGACGATATTTTAACAATACTAAGTAGTCCTATTAAAAACTGTTATATATCAATAATCAGCGCAGCATCATTGATGAACTGATATAGATAACTCCTCTATAAACAGAAAACATTTTTTTTTGTCTCTAGACTCGTGCAGAGGAATACAGATATAGAGTTATAAAAAGGAGGTCTGTTATTTTTCTTATTTCTTTTTCGAACTTTTATTTCGAGTATGTAGTCTTGATTCATGCATGAAACTCTAGAAGGATCTATAAATATCTCATGTTCATTATAAAAAATTAATTTTTCCATATTCTCGTACTCTTCTATTAACTATGAAAAAGGCACCGATGAAAACTACTAATTATAGAAAATTATAGAGCATCTATAACCATATCAAATTAAGTTTAAAAACAAAAAAAAATTGCATGAATTTATCTTAGAACATCTTACAAATGACAATGTCTATGCGCACCATATATATAGAGTTTCCAAGGATTATAACCAGCATATAACCATTTAATACATCAAAAAATTTCATAAAACTTGATTTCTTGTGTATTATTTGATGCCTTGCAAAGCTACATAAATGATACATCCCGGAACTTAAATTGAACTAAATTTCATGTTGTAAGATGAGCAATTAAATATGCAACAGCTTTTTCAATTCTAAATGAAATAATTGATGTATAAGCCAGTGTCAAATCTCGGATTTTGGTACATGTAGAGCATTTTTATGAAAAGAACAATTCGATACTAGTACAAATACGTCTTTTAAAGCCCATTAAAACAATGCCTAATCCACATTTTCTTTTTTGGGAGGGACGATTTAAAACTTCGGGAAGGCAAACATCTGTTTTTTGGAAGCATAGACTCATAGTACGTAGTATAATAACTACAAACTTCGGAATGGTAAACCCGATGTTCGGAGGAGACGGCCTCCATACTAGATTAAAAAAACCTGCATTTATTATAATATTAGGTCATTTTCGAAAGAGAAGTCGATCGTTCTCAGTGCCCCCTCTAAATCTGACATTTATACAAGCTGCCAGTATTAATCATATCCACAAGATATATTATTAAAAAAGATAAAGTACTATTAAATCATACAAAAGGCCATTGTAATGTGTCATGAGACTAAAAAGAATAATTTAAAACAATAATATAAAATTTAATAGAAACAAATAAGGAAGTATTGCAGCTTGTTTTTTTATATAATAAACATTGACAACATATATCATTATAAAATTTTGCTTTATATTCTCAAAAAAAAAGAATAATAGAAATCAATATAATCAATGTTTTCTTTTTCATGTTTGTGATGGCACTGCACTATGTACAGTTTGTTCATTTTTTAAATCATCATATGATGGTAATTTATTATCATCGTTATCAATATTAGCTATGGCTTCAGGATAAGCTGGTGGTAAATCTGGTTTATAATGTGGTAGTTCAATAGTAGATACTTCAGGTCGTATAATAGGCATACGATGATTTGATGATAAATTATTTGAAGAACGAGATCGCTTCAAAAACTTATAACATAAACGAATAAGAATCATGATAAAAATAAAAACAACTGCGAATATAGTCAGAAGTTTCAACGCCAAACTGTATGACTTATATTGAATAGGTTTTTTAGATGTTGTTGAATATTTCGTAGTTAAAAATAATGTTAAATTTCTCAAAAGAAATTGTTGATATTGATTTAGAGTAGAATTATTCATTGATCGAGTAAATTTTGTTGGTTATAAAATATTCTTTTGAATAAATGTTGAAAATTGTCTGTGTAATAAAAACAAAAAAACTAAATAGAAGCATCGATTGTAATATAGTAAAACATACATAATAAATTCGTTTGATTGATACGTTAAAAATTATTCGAGTTTTTTTTTTTTTTTTGTTTTTCTTTTATACTTTATCCGATTTTAACGTCACACGATTTTTCATCTTCATACATGTCACTATTCTTTTGTCAATTTAGTATCACCTATTGACACAACTCGATAAGAAAACAAATCGCCAGAAAAAAGAATTGACTGACATATAATAATAAAAGAAAAAAGAAAACTAGGAAGAAAAAAGAAAGGTTACGATAAATATTTTTATTGACACAAACAGCCATGACGTTTTTCACTTCTTTTTCTTTTTTTGTCATTTGAAGTTGTTTATGTCGCTTTGTTTTAAATAATATGATATGGAAATTCGAACGTTTTTGTTATCAAAGTATTCTTAAATATCATGTCAACTTACACTTAAACCTATTTCAATCAATTCTTTTTGCAATGAATATGCTTAGAGATCTATAAAGGATTAGTGAACAATAAGCATGAGAATACTCAGCAATGAAGAAAAAAAATTAAGCATGCAAAAAGATGAATATGAAAGGCGTAGGTGTGAGTAGGAATGAAGAGAAGGCTCACACCCATGTTCACCTACACACTTACACTCATATACATTCATTGATCTTTCAATTGACGTCATATGGATCTTTGCTGTTCTGTGCACTTTAATTTTTAGTACTAAATGTACTCGGATTTATTGTTTCTGTTTTAATCTTCGTTGTGTAAGATACTCTCGACTTTTGATCATAAATTAGTTCAATTAAAACATTCAATTGCTATTCACAGATACTAATATGAGGTAATTATCATTGTGAAACACATTTTATTAATGTTTTGTTTTTTTTCTCCGTTTATTTTAATCAATATAGAAACTTTTTATTTCACTACATCTTATATTTCAAATTATTTTCTTTTAAATCTTTCATATTTATGTAAAACGTAGATGAACAAATTACACATTAGTTTACACGATTTAAATGTTTGACTTCGTTTTTTGTCGTTCTTTTTTGTTGAACAACATTAACAAAAGAAGAGAAAAATATATAGATAGTTATTATGCGCGCACACACATACAATCGAGATTCATACATTTACACAAATTTTCGACCCTGAGATAATACAAGATAATAGAAAAAATTGATTGACTAGTAAATTATTTAATCAATCTTTTTCTTGTGTTGATTCTGATAATGAAATTTGATCAGATTTATTATTCATGGTAGATTTAATGTCGTTCTCGATTGGTGTTAATTGTTTATCAGTATTATTTGTATTTAATGGACGGTTTTGGCGATATTGATGATAAATAGGCATTCGATTTAATCCATTTGTTGATGATTGAAGAAAAGGTTTTATTGAATTATTTGATTGTAAAATACGTGTATTCTCATATTGAGATTGTAAACTTAATGTTGCTAATTGATTTGTTGCATATTGAATTGATGTTGGATTATTAGGTGGAATCATAAAAGACGGAGCTAAAATAATTATTATAATAATAATAATAATCAAAAATATTAAATTAATAAATTTAACCTGGTTGAATAAATGTTGTTTGTTGTGTTTGAGGATAAGGATGTGTTGGATATAAATGAACAAAAGGTGGTTGACAATAAGGATTATTATCAATAACTGGTGGTATAACATCGGATCGATAAACCTAAAAAAAAAAGAAAATTATTTTATTTTATTTATTAAAAATTTATATTATTCTTACAGGTAAATATTGTCCATCCAATGATAATGATGGTTGTTGTTGTAAACTATGTGTAGGAAATACATATTGAATTTGACCAGTTGGTTGTTGATGAAGTAATATAGGAAATTGAATACTATTTCCATGTTGATATGTTGTTGGAGATATCATTGGTACATAATTATACATAGGTGAACCAGATGTTTGTTGTTTAAAATTATGATCAATTAATTGTTGTTGTGGATAATATGAATTTAATGTTGCTGGGTAAATTGGCTGAGCTAAAATAAAGAAATATATTTTGAACTACTAGTTTAAATATTCACATAAATTGACTGTCAGCTCATACGGAGTCTCTATTTAAATACGAAAAATTATATCAAATCAGTCATTTAAACTAATAGTTTTTCGATAGAGAACAGTGATAAAAAATATGAGATCAATACTTTTTATTAGTATTTTTCTTTTTGAAACTAAATACGATAGTGTTGAGATTTCAGAAGATTAGATTATAAAAGTACAAAATGGTGAATAGAATAAGGGAAACCCCCTTTGTTTACGACTTGCCCTTTAAAACTCTGAAGCATCGCAAATAACAAAAACATGCGACTTTTAACAATGCTACGATAAATTTCTCTTTGTGATACTTATAACTTTTTAATGAAACATCGAAGAAAATGCAAAAACCTCTCATTTTATTCAGAATTTTACCGTAACTTAAACATTCTCTATCTTTAATTTTTCCAAAATCCTTCTTTCATCATTTATCTATTAAACATTCGGTAAATGAGAACTTCATTAATTTCTATTTAGATTTGAATTTATCGTTAAATATCCTAGGCAAAAAAAAAAAAACCTTAAAATACATTGGTCTTATATTTTCCACCCATATTGTACGTAATGGAAGAAATCTTTTCATTTCATTATAAAATAAAATAGATTGTAAAAAACTATTTGAATACTCGATCGTTTATCAATACAGTTCCATGTATAAAGTTATTTTAAATCATTTATCTTTCTGTATTCTCTAATGAAAAGAAAAGAATGGAAAACATGTCCCAATAGAATGAACTTGATCATATGCAAAAGTATTCGAATGATGCATAATAAAAGTCAATACTTATTTGTCTGAATTTTTCTTTTATGCTAATTCAATTTATATATATATATATATGTATGGAAATAGATGGAAAAAAAATCTATGTAAATGATAATTATTTACTTCTTGTATTGATAATATGAGTTGATGGTTGAATATTTGTTTGTTGTGTATGATGACTTGTATTAAAACGTTGTTGTTTTCGATTTATTTTATTTGATGATTGATTTGCTATTCTATCGCGTGTTTCATTATAATGATTTGTACGTTCGAAAGATGTTTTTTGATTAGAATTTTTTTCATTACGACGTGATGATATACGACGTGTTGTATTTTCAATTGAAGAATTTAAAGTTGTTATAGCACCATTAGATGATTCATCGTTTGGAATAAAATTTTGAAATGAAAAATTAGGACTAGATTAAAATTGAATTGAAATTTTAAAAAAAAACAAAAAAAAAATTATTTTTTTTTTTTTTTTATTTTCATACATTCGAGTATTTGGTGTTTTAGTAACAACAATCGATTGGCCATTTTTATCAACATTATGATCAAGACCATAGAAAGCAGCTACACGATGAACAATCATTCGTTCATCTATATTATGAAAAAAAAAAATATATATATTTTTCTTTTAATTGAAGAGAAAAAAAAATAAAAATTCAAATTAATTTCTACAAGAATTCATTGCTTGAAATTGATGTAATGTTTGTTCTTCATTTTGAATAAATTGTTGAAAAAGTTTTTCAAGATTTAAAAGTAATGTTCGATCTTTTGGATTATTACGTAATGTTGTTGTTATAAAAGATTCTGTATCAATACCAGAAAAATCTTTATATGGATTTGTTGTATCAATAGGTGATTCGATATTTATCGGTGTTTCATTTTCATCAGTAGATGATGAAACAACATTTGTTGTTATAATAATATTATCATCGTTTGTTGAAAGATGATGATTATCGATACTATCCGTCTAGAACACAAACATCAATATTTTATTTTAAAAAATAAGAGTCAAATCGATTTCTAAACATAACAAATTCATAATATAAATTTCGTAAGTTTTTTATTAGTATATCTATATTTAATATGGGTCACTGAGGACACATATGTTATTGATGATATCTGTTAGAAAAACATCATACGTATACAGAGTTTATATGTGCCCATCAACACGTATTGCAAGAAAATATCTTAAATTCGAGAATCTTTTTATTTCATATGAAAATTATACAAATCATTAGTTTTTCACAGTAAANCTATAGTGCAATAAGTTTGGAAAAAATTGGTATAATGGATTTCTCCAGTTCTTATCAGTCGGACCGCCAGGCGGCCGCCGGCGACCGCGCCGCTCCGCGCCTTGTTGAAAAAGAAAGCACAGGCGGCCGCACCGCTCCGCGCCTCGTTGCAAAAAAGTGCATGGGCGGCCGCGTCGATCCGCACCTCGTTGAAAAAGAAAGCACAGGCGGCCGCGCCGCCTCCGCCAAAAAGCTCTCTGGTGGTGATCGCCTCTACCACGATTTTGGGACTTCCGCCTCCTTTCCGCGCCGCCTCCGCCTCGCTTTTTAGGCGCGGTGCACATCTCTGGTCAGCACTATGATATATATTTATCTATTTTTTTTTACAACAAATAATGTCAACACTATGATATATATTTATCTATTTTTTTTACAACACATAATCTTAGCACCATGATGATGACAAAAGTACTCCCATTAATCGAGTACAATCAAGTAAGAACATTTTATCGACGTCTTCAATATTACTCTTTTGAATAAATTGGCCTAAATTAACAACATCAATAAATATATTTATAATATATATATATAGAATAAAAAAATGATCTCTTACTGATTTCGATGAAAACTTTTCTAAAAAAATTTTTTTTTTGTAATGTTGATTCATCATTGTTATTTAATGAATTGAATTGGTTATGAATATCAATTAAAGTTTTATGTTTTATACACATTTTAACAACAATTGCAACTATGCAGTTCATTTTTGTTTCACTATGTACTTTATGAATATTATTCACAATAAAAGATATTAATTCTTTTCGTTCAATAGTATCATTTTTGATTAATTCTTTTAATAAATCTGTATTATCATCAATGAGAATTAATTTTTCCATCATTTCTTGCATCTTCTTTTTCATATTTGATATTAACTGAAAAAAAATATATATATATATTGTTTCATCGACTTAAATACTTGACGAGGAACAATGACAAACAAAATGAAACAATAGAGAAGAATATATAATGACCTGCCTATTGTTGAGACATATAATCATTCGATTGAAAAAAGAAAAGAAAAATTTAACAATTTTTTCTTTTTCGTCAAATTATCTTCCAAGTTAAAAACAATAAACACTTACTTCATCTTTTTCTTTCATTTTGATCATCAACTGAGAAAAAGCATTAGCATTATCATCTAAAGCAAATAAGATATTTCAGTTTTTTTTTCGATAAAAATAAAAAGCGATATACATAATTCAATGATTTTGTGCATCAACATTTTTTTTCTTGTATTGTCTAATTCAAATTTCTTTTCCATATTGATATTACCGAAATTAAGCAATACGTCTTCCTTCTCAGCCACTTTAGATTTCATATCAAGTTTATAAAAAAATAATTTTATACTGAATGAATTACCATTTACTTCAGTAACTTTTCCAATTTGAAAATAGCCTGAATAATGTTTTTCATACATTGATTGATATTGTACAAAAAAGAAAAAAACTTACATTCATTGCTTTTAATGACTACAATATCATTTATTGAAATTGTTTTATATAATTCTATATCAGAATCATCATTATAATCAAGCATATTTGTGGTTATGTTATCAAATGAAGACATAGATATCAATTGTTTTTTCTTGTTGAATAGAGTATTTTAATCAAGTAAAAAAAGAAAACAAATAATCGATTAATCTATAGTAAAAGAAGAAGAAAAAAAAACAAATATGCCGTCTAACGAAAACAAAATTATATGAAGTATCATCTTTTAATATTTCTTGCTAAACGTTTTAGTGTTGTCATTCGATAAAATAAATTAAAGATAAGAAAATAATTACTTTACTCTATTTCTTTCTCGTTTTCTGATAACAGAAGAATTAGATAGATAAATTGATTGTTGTTTTTCATCTATTTATATTTACACAAAGAATATATAGAGATTACCATCAGAATAATAGACTGTAGAGGGCGTGTAAGATCGAATGAAGATTTTTCATTAATTTCAATATAATGGATTATGCAAAAGTTCTTCAAAAATATGTCACTTCGTTTTTCATCGATTAAAACATATTTCAGAAAAATCAAAAAAATCTATTCAGAATCTACGTTGAAAGCCTTTTCTAATTGTATGTTCAAACAAGTTTTACTATGTTTTACCCTTGAGTAACGAGCACATTTTTAAATAACACTAAAATATAGTCTATAGAAAGTAACTCACAATTGCTGCAGTAGAAGGAACCGATATTGTAGTATTTTTCGAATTTTTCCTATGCGTTCCATCATACATTGTTACCTTTTTTTCGTCATTAGATTTTGTTGTTTAATTCTCTGCTAGCTTAGTAAAAAAAAACAATACGATATCGGTTAAAGATCGGTTCCTTCTACTTGTGGATTGCTTTTTACAAACTACTTTCCATGTTATTTAAAGATGTGCTCGTTACTCAAAGGTAAAACATGATAAAATTTTTTTGATCATACAATGAAAAAGAGCTTTCTATATAGATTCTGAATAAGTATTTTTGGATTTTTTTCGAAACATATTTTAGTCGATGAGAAATAAAACGACATTTTTTGCCAGGAACTTCTGCATCACTCGTTATAAACATTAATGAGTGATAAAAATCCTATAGATTCTTACTCAATTATCTTATTACAATGAAATGCTTGATTAACATAGAAATTGTGTATGACTATATTAACCATAGTTTTAAGGTTTTCTTTTTCAAGTCAAGTCATATCGATATAACTTATTCAAATTACATATATCGATAATTTCAATTGAAATAAAGAGAAATCATCTTAAAAAATAACATATAAAACTTTGTTAATTCTTTCTTTGAAAATTATATTAAATTAATATCTTGGATAAACTAGATATCTTCAAATAGTCTTTGCTTTTTTTTCTTCCGAATTATAATTCTATAATTATCTTTGCTTTAGCTACTTCACCAGTTCAAACCAATGATAATACCACTGAACAACAACAACAATTATCACTTTGTAAACAAAAATTATTACCAGAAGAAGCACAGAATGTTTAAAAAAGATCACAACCTCCAAAAATAGATAGTGAAGATTTTAAAATCCTACCACTGCCTCCTCTTTCTCCTCTTTTTAATGTTCTAGCATCTTCAAATTCATCTTCTATGAGCAGTACTACAAAAGATATTGATCATTTAAATACTGTATTTATCGCTATTTTGACTTGTAATATTGATGAAGATGCAATACGTCAAGCACTGTCATCAGCTGATCAAATAAAATAAATTCGTCTTGTTAAACATGAATGGTCTGGTAAATGAAAAAGTTTTGGTTATGTTGATATTGTTACAAGTGATGGTTATCGTCAAGTATTAAAACTAAATCATATAGCCATAAATGGTCGACCAATGTGTATTAGTACTTATGATCCAAATAAATCCCCATTAACTGATATTACAAAAAAATTAAAATATGCCACAACTTTGACGTTTACGTTAGACAGATGATTTCATGTTTTACTCATTATAATGTGAATAAATTTAACTCATGAATATTATATATGTTTTAATTAAAATAGTTTGAATATTTCTTTTATTGTAAAACACGTGCTCTTTAAAAACTGTAATATTTTAATTAAAATGATTTTTTCAAATTAATATAAAATAAAAATACCTAGAAAACCAAGGGGGAACAAACTGATTTCAATAGCTGAAATCAAGTTGAAATCACTTGAAATCATCTGAAATCACCTGAAATCATCTGAAATCATTTTGTTCCCCCTTGAAATATATCTAACATCTGTCTTCATTGTAAAAAACTGAAGACTGATTAACTAATATTATATGATCGGAAAAACACAAAGATCATTTTTATTTTTTTATCCACAATAGAAAGAATATGCCTATCAACCTTCTTCGTTTTATGTTCTTATCAGTCTTTTACAGTTTTGTGATTAGTTTCTAATTTATTAGCTAAATGCTCAAAAAAAAAAAGGAAAACTTCTTATCGTTTCACAAAAAAAACCCAGAAACTCTATTACTAGAAAAATATCCAGCACAACTATGAATAAAGCTACAATGAATACAAATGACATGATTATATTATATGAAATTAATGATGCAGCATCAGTACCTACCTTCTTGACGGATTCGAGTGTACTGGTTAATTTTCGCTGCACTCACACACTCATATTCTAACATGTCAAGAGAGACTATCTAGTTTATGTTCAGTTTATACTGAACGTAGTTTTGAAAGAGATTTAAAAGCTATTGTAAATAAATTTGTATCGAAAAAAAAGTTTTCTGTAAGTAAATAAATAAATTGATGTAAGACTTGAATTTGAGATATTTTATATAATTAACCGTTTAAAGAAATTTGTCGATTCGCTTAGAATGTTTAGCATATGCCGTCTTTGGAAGTGACTACTGACAAAGTTTTTCGAAGGTAAATAAAATATTTCTACTTTTTTTTATATTTGATTTTTCGTTAAAAAAAAGTTGTTCAAATATAAAGCAGAGCTTCGCCTGCTGTATGGCTATTGTCCATTTGTTGTCTTTATACGGGCGTAGATCTGAAGTAGATATGTAAGAAGCGAGCAACTTTACAAAACTCATGCTCAAACCTACACCGTCACATCAAGTAAACCAAACTTTATCTATGAAACTATATTGATGCATATAGGCCAAATTTCCATTACTGATTAATATGGAAGTTAACAGTGACAAAATTTCGAATTTTCAAACATAGAATATTGTTTTTTTTTTGGCAGAAAGTTGGTGTTCTACTTCATAAAGGGCTCTAATATGATATTTATACATTCATTTGCCTCATGTCAAATATTTTTCCTGTTCAATGACTTCATACGATTCAGTGTGATTAATTTCATGATATTTTTCTATAAACATCGCACACATTGAAAGACGGACGATAACAAACCTTTTTTATTCGAAAAAATAATTTATACTCAAGTCAATAGCATTCAGCAACAACAGATCAACAAAAAAAGATTCAAAGCTAATGAACTACTGTTATTTTTTTATTCAATCCTATTGCTTTCTCAATATCGAACGATAAGATAAATAAAATAATATTTTCTTTTTTTCTTCATTTTACATTTATTTCAAAACCAAAGTGCTTTTTGATAAATATTTATGGTTATTTAAGTTACATTTAACTATTTATTCTCTAGACTGAAAAGATAAGGTCTAGACACGGGAATTTATGGAGAGGTTGCTAATCGGCGAAAGGCTTTTCGGCGAAGTTTTTTCAGCGAATGAAAACAGCGAAAAGAAAATTGAGCAAAGAAATTTTGAGCGAAAACACTGTTAAGCGAAGAAGCAAATCGGCGAAAAGACATATCAGCGAAGAAGTAAATCAGCGAAAAGCAGAGTGAGCGAATTTTTTTTCACAATAATAAAAAAGAAAATTCAAATAGAAGAAACTTTCTTCATAATCAAATAGAAAAAAAATTCGCTGTAATTTTTTTCGCTGTTTTGCTCCTTCGCTAATTTAGTTTTTCGCTATTATTTCTTTTCGCTGTCATGTTTTTTCGCTAAATCGTTTTTCGCTGTTTTTTTTCGCTGAAAAAGTCATTCGCTGAAATGCTTTTCGCTGAAACGACACCATTTCAGAATTTATCTGTATCTATCTGCCTGTAACATAGTTACCATATGGTAGATAGAAGATAGATGTGATGCGATATTTATTAAGAGCTAGAGAATGAATCTAAAGAAAAGGTTATTATAAACAAAAATCATAGTATTTGAATAATGTGATATTTATTTCTTTATTGCAAATGAAATAGCACTAAGATAACTAATTGTAAGTCAAAAATATACATAACATAAGTTTTATTGCAAACATGTTGAAGATAAATAATAATATCAATGATGAGGTTCAATTATCATTTGATATTGAAAATAAAGTTTTAGAAACAATATGAAAGAACAAAATCGAATATAACTAAATAGTTACAACAGTGCAACGATCGATAAACTAAACTGAGCTCAATTAGACACGTGTAGCATATTCAAAATCATTTTTCTTGATAAACATAAAAATCAAGTTTTATAATACAAAAAAAAAGAATTTGTTTTTGGGAAACGAACCGGTTTTATATGGCAAGACATTTGTTGCAATTATATAGTACTTGACTTAATGCACGTTTATATCTAAATACGACTATATGCATATCACTATTCCGTCAGTCGAGTCTTAACGAACGTTACTTCATTAAATGTACTTTATTTGACCTAATGAAATAAAAGAAATAGTAATTGTTACATGTAGTTGAAAAAAATGTATTAAAAAACATCCGTTTTAATGCTTGGTTCTTTGGGAGATGATGGTGGGACAGCTGTTTTAATAAAAAGTTAGGCAAAATATTTTTTCAGCTGCTTTGAGGATCTCTACTATGGACTATAAATGAATATTAGACTAGTCATCAACTCAAACTTTGTGACAAAAGGACTAGATAAGATATACTATCACAATTAGTCTTTTTTGCTCACCTGACAATTGTTTATTAGGGTAAAAAGCGTCAAGTTTAAATATATCTAAAACAATCATTACTTGTTCTTACCACTCGTTCAAAATTATCAACAATAATTGATAAGTTTTCATAGTTATCTAAATAATGCTAGCCTTGTTTTTTTTTTAAATAGCAATTCATTTCTTTTAAGCAAAATCCGGCAAAGTTTGAAAATATGTACATGGATCAGAAACAGAGAGCATCAATATAATTTCTTATTTAGTATAAATAAAAACAGCTCAAATTTCATATTGACTATTTTGAGGATTCAAAACAAAACTAGTTGCCATGCTGAGTAGCTGAGAAAAAAAGTTACTTATGATAAATTTATAGGGGCCATTTATTAGATAAAATAATATTTTTCTTTTCAGAACTTTATCTTACACTTAATCTTCTTAAAAATACTTTCTTTAATCATGTTTTAGTACTCGTAATAATGATAGGTTTTTTTCATTTAACAAGTCAAATTTATGAATGAATGAATACATACGAATATTTTCATACACGTACAAGGATTATTTCATTGACATAATATTCAACAAGTGTTTAACTACAAGAAAACTTGGATGACAATAATTTATCTTTCGCTTTTCTTTTTTTCATCTATGATATATCTATCAATTATGCAATGGCTAAAGAAGATAAAACAGTGTTCGACAGAGATCTAATTCTTCATAATCCGAGCCATACTCTTTCTCTTGAGAAAACAAATTTTTCCATCCTTTTTTACTCCATGCATTTCGTAGTTGAGTCAATCCGATTATGTGCCGAAAGCTCCTTTTTTTCCAATTTTCGTTATGATATCCTGTTCGCATATAAATAGCGTCCAAAAACAACACATTTTTTCAGAACTTTAATTTTTTTCCTCAAGCTTTAAGATAATTAAAACAAAAGTTAGACGCCACTCTCCCTGATGACAGATAATGAACGATATCGATAATTAAACAATCAATCAACAATGTTCTTTAGACGAATCTTGACAGGCCTTTATAGAGTTCTCGCAATGATGAATTCTACAATGGCTACTTTTCATTTCGTGTCATGTTTTGATCAGCTGATTAATGGACACTCAAATTTTTCTCAGTTACAACCACCGACAGAAATACCCTGCTTTCAATGGAACAGAAACAACTTCAAGTGATACATCATTCGAGTTCGACTCTAAAATTGATTTTTCGTTTTTTTTTTTTCGGAAACTCGATTATTTCATATAATCGATATTTGTGTTTCGCAACACATTTCGTATTCGAGTTTTACTCGCATACCATCTAGTTATTTTTTGCAGTCAAAAAAAAACAAGTTTTAATTGATAAGTTTATTGAATCATGATGAGAAAAAACAAAAAAATAATATGTTTACTAACGCATGAAATGAAATAAGAAGCAAAAGAAAAAAGCTTCGTTAGTTATTATAGTATAGTTGTGTGTGTATAGAAAACCTTTGTGTTGCTTTTGTTTTCTCATGTCTATGTACGAACATTAAAAAAGTAATCATGTAAAAAAAAAAAAAACTCTAACTAAACGTGCATAGCATTTAGTATAAAATTAGTATCCATCACAATAATTTTTTTCAGTTTATTTGAATTAGTACTAACTAGTGGTAGTGCTTTCATGAAAAAAAAAATAAAAATTTGTTCAATTTAAATATTGAAATTATACATTTCAGCTTGACCCAGAGTTAGCGACCAACTGCAACTGTCGTTGTAGTTGTAGTAGTAGTTGTAGTAGTAGTAGTAGTTGTTGTTGTTGTTGTAGCATCAGTAGATAAACCACTAAAACCTATATTACGGAAAAAACATCAAATAATATACATAGAAACAATAATCTGATAATATTACCAGTATCACTTATGCTTTCTACATTAAAATTTACGCTACGATAACCAAAATAATCGAAGCTTGCCGCGAATGCTAGGCCAATCAATTTCTTTAAGTGTGCAGCTGAGCGACAACTCGGACAGCTTACATAGTTTATCACTGCAGTCATAAACAGCTTTCCATTTCGAACATCACGACGCGTACGACTCATTAGGCTTTAAAATTAAAAAAACAAACTTCAAATGAAGTTAATCTGTCGAATTCATTTATTTATATGCATACTGAGATCGTCGACGTCTACCCGATGATGATACAGCAAATGCGCATGAGGATGAGCTGATAGAACTACTTATCTGAGAAAAAAGTGTATGAAGAAGATTTTTAATTTGAATGCAAATAGTTTATTGTCTTACCGAGTTTGCTATTGTATTACATGCACTTGCTGATGCTGTACCATATGCTGGAACGCTTTGTGCTGGATTTAATACGAAATATTTTGTTGCAGTTGAAGAAAGATCTTCAATAGAAAATTATTTTCATGAAATCATTGTCGTCTTGTATGAGTGCGATTTGTTTTTCTTTTTTTCAAATATCTTTCTACTTACTTGATATATCTTTCTTAGGCAAATATACTGGAATAAGAGCTAAGACAATTGTTGCAGCAAGTAAGAAAAGTAGTATACAAAGACAGCCAATGGCAGCTAATGGCAAAGCAGCCGCACCGCCTCTATACACGAGAAACAATATTTGTTTTAATGAAAAAATAAATATCAACAAAAGTAAAAGAATTTTATTTACCCTCTAGCCCCTTTATCAACAGTCACTGGTGCTGGCAACATGTATATGCTTGAGATACACGGACTACGTCCTTTTTTGTTTAATGCTAATATAAAACTAATGATTGCATTTTGCGCTCGAATTTATACTTGCTTTCACTTGTTCTATGCCTTTTTCCCCTGTATTTACTTCAAAAAAAAAAAATCACTTTACTGCTTAATTGATCAACATTATAAAAAGATACCAATTGTCCCCCAAATGTACAATAAGTTAATGATTGTTTGAAAGCTAGTTTTGATTGCAATAAAATTGCATAATTAAAATAAGAGGAATAGAGAAAGTAATTAGGAATTTATTGATAAATGTGGTATCTAAACAAGCGTGACAATGACGCATATGCAAAAACTTAATCTAGAGAGAAGTGCACACTTATGTGAAATGTTGTATGTATTTATCATAGTCAAGAGAAAATTAAAAACATGACTTTATATGTCTATCGCTAATGCATTTTTTTTTCGTTACAACGCAAATTGTACATTTAGTTCGAATTCAATTTTTGATACTGAAAGAACTCAGTAATTAATATCGACATTGAAATTTCAGATTTTTTGCATTCAAATATCTCAATGATATATTGATTGAACAATACCAAAAAAAAAAACAAGTGCGTACATTTTGTATAAAACTTTCTCTAAATACGAGAGCTATGATTTATTAATGTAAGATTTTTATATTGATAGGTGAAATGGTTTCAATATAAGCAACGTTTATTTTCAAATAATTTAACATCTTCATTATCGTAACATGTCTATTGTTGGCATTGAATTGATCGACAATAAAATACATTAGAGTAAATTTCATTAAACAAAAATAGTTGATTCATCACAAAATACGTTTCGATGTATTCCATTGAGATGAGTGCAGAAAATTTGATTTAGTGATCAACAAACGACGAATGAAACTATGTTTTGCTCTTCCATTTCGCTTCATTGGACAAATGACAATACAGAAAAATTCAAAATCAAAACTTAAATTTCATTTATCAGTCATGTATCGGTGATAATATGCTTCCCAAATTATCATAATGAAATTAACTTTTTCTATCGTTGAAAAGAGTTTTAATACGTTTGAAAATACTCTCGAATTGGACCATTCCTGTTAACATCATTCTTTCATTTGATTTATAGATAAGCTAGAGATGTGATGTTCTATATATATCTACTAGAAGTAAGATAAAATTATATCAGAATAGTACATGAAAATTGACAAGATTCTTTCGAAAGACAAATGAACGCTTAAATGATGTTTCAACATGTTTGGAAAAAAATGCAGAAAAAACGCTATATAATTACTTCGTTAAATGAACAAAAACAAATGGTTAAAACAGAATTGTTCTTATATAAATATATTTTGATGCATTTTAATATAAAAGAAATTGATTACTATTCATGGATGTATGCATACGAAATAGACTTTATTAATAATTGTTTGTTGAAAGTTGATTACTATTTTTGCTGTTTTTAGCCGTAACAACAAGTTTAATAATTCGATCATATTTGGTGTAATGCAATTAGAATGAAAATGTTACTTAATCTTCTTCATGGTGAGAGTCAAGAGATTTAAAGTGTTAGAACAAACACTAGGAAATTGACAGTAAAAAATTGAAGTCAGTTTTAGAAAAAGAAAGCTAAAGCAGTTTCATAGCGTTTTCGAGAAAACATATTTTTCATACCTTCTTTGTATGACATTATTTAGTTGCGATAAAATTCAATCATATTTTTATTTAAATCATCCATATAATTAATCACAATGACAAATTTTTTTTGTATTCTGGTTCTAGAAAAAAAAAGTTATTCATGATATATTCAAATGTTTGTTGAAAGGTGAAATAAGTACACAACAACAAACCAATCAAATAAAGATACGTCGTATGTTACCAGTTACCATCTCAACATCGTACAGAAAATCATATTCAAGTTCCCATTCTTTTTTTCAATGAGAACTAAACTTACTTTAATCAAGGGAGTTAGTAGATTTACAAAACTCTCAATCACCTTTCATGAAAACATAAAATTGTAAAATTGTTCGAGAGGCATACCTGATACTGTTAAGAAAACCATATACATTGATGACAAACATGTTCTTTTCTTTTTCTCCTAATTATGATGTAATGACTATGATATTTTACATAAATGTGAGCTTGTTGATAGTTTAAATTTTAGCTATAGATCCTCGACATGCTTGTTTAGAAATTGTCATTTTTAATAAATTACTAATCTTTTTTTCTCTCTCTATTCTTTTTGTTTTAATTACGTGCATCTATCATGATGACAACTAGTTTTACAACCAACGTTGTCACACTATACACTTGAAAAATGATTAATGTAGTTTCTTAATATTGATCAATTAAGCAACGAAGTTATGAGACAGCTTTTACTTGATTTAGTTTACAGTCACGATTGTTCGCCCTTCAAAAAAAGATATTTCAGCAACGAATTATTTTATTAAATAAATACAAAGAAAATGAGCAGAAGAAAGAAAAAAGGGAGTGTATGCCTCAGAGTATCACCAGTGACGCTACGCGGTGCACGTGAGGAGCAATAGGGTGCAATTGCTTCCCCGAAAAAAACATTTGAGAGACAGAGTAGGAGATAGTTTCTCCCTTCGATGTCTTCCTGTTTTCATGGTTACTATGGAAAGACTGATACCTAGTGTTTAAATTTTGTTTTATTCTATGTATACGGCTATACTTTTATCACATTAATCAAATATGTGTCATTATAAAAGCAAGTGAAGGCTGATTAACGACTATCGTGTGATCGGAGAAACAGATATATCACTCTTTTATTTTTATCCATATTAAAAAGACAATGCTCAACAGCCTTCTGTTTTTTATGTTCTTTTTAACCTTTTACAATTTTGTGATTAGTTTCTAATTTATTAACTATATGTTTGAAAAAGAGTAGAATTTTATATTATTTCACAAAACAAAAGCAGAAAATCCATCAAAAGAAAAAAATATCCCGTACAACTATCAATAAAACTATGGTAAATTCAAATAAAATAATTATATTAGGTGAAACTGATGATGCAACATCAGTACTCACCTTTCTTGACGGTGTAAGTATACTTGTTAATCTTCTTTGCGTTGAAGTTTGGCGAGTTCAGAAAAATGGGAACCGTTAACTCATCAGATAGATACAAAAATCTTTCGACCTATGCCGAGAAATTTTCATTTTTTTATTATTGAAATTAAAGATTTTAGTAGATATTTACAATATTGTTTCGTTCAAGTACTGGAATATGTGACACCTTTAATCTCAACAATCGAGTAGTAAAAATTTATCAAAATACTTAAATTTTTCATATCTATCTGATGATTTAATGGCTCTGATTACAAACAATATTGTGAGAACCGAAACAGAACTTTTTTTTTAAAATTTTTGGTAACCGTCGATCTCTACTCTGTACTTAACCATACTCATATCCAAAGAAATCAAGAAATATTATCTAGTTTATCTTTCGTTTATATTGAATGTAGTTTTGAAAATAAACAAATAGGCTAATGCAACACTTAAACTGAAATATTCTTTTATAATTACCTTTTTAAAAATTTATTGTTTCTCCTAGAAAATTTAGTTTGTGTCGTCTATACCTGTGACTGCTGAAAGAGCTTCTTGGAAGTAAAATAAAATTTTTTTTGACTTTTGTTAATATTTTATTTTTCAAAAAAAAAACAAGATTTGCTGATGTATAATGTGAAGCTTTGGCTACTGTATCACCACTAGCATCCCTTTTCTGTCTTTCTGTGCTACTTCTCTTAATTACTGAAACAATTGTCTTAGCTCTTATTCGAGTTTTGCTTTAGGAAGAAAGATATTTGAAAAGAAAACGATTTGAACTCATATAAGACGACATTGATTTCGTGAAAATATCAAGTGTTTACAGTATATATACTGGTACATCAACGAGTGTACGTAATAGAATAGCAAGCAAGATGACATAATAGATTAGTTAACATCTTAATTAGAATTCGACATATGCAGTTTTTTCTTAGACGACTAGTGTAGCTAATCTTTCAATGATTACAGCGAGTCCATCTTCATGCACACTTGCTTCATAATCACTGAGTAGAGACGTCGAAGAGTTCAGTATGCATATAAATAAATTAACATATTAGCTTTAAAGATCAATAAGCTGTGACCTCTACTTCTGCTACTGGCTAAAATGAATAGTTTCAATATTTAAATTGAACAAATTTTTGATTTTTTCATCAAAACACTATTACTCATTAGAACTAATCTAGAGAAAGTAGAGAAATTGATTGTGATGGAATTACATAGGTTGTTTGTTTTTTATCTGGATATTTTTATAACATTCATAGGAGGAGCGCAGAAATAAGAAACAAAGCAAGCATTTTATTTACGTATACATCAATGCTACAATCACTAGTCACTTTTTTTTTCTTATTTAATACGTCGGTAAACATATGATATTTTTTGCTTATTCAATAAACTCATTAATTACGACTGTTTTTTTTTTGTATATAATCCTATCTATTTTCTCTATGTTATATAATTGGTTAACATAATACTAAACGTATCTCGGTCGAAGTTCCTCATATTTTTCGATGCCTTTTAATGTATGTATTCAACCAAAGGAAAACTTTCTCATGGAGTTTTAAATATGCAAATATATTTTCATAATACGGAGATGAAATTATAATCATGATTCATTGGAATTATTTAAATAAATCAGCTCGTATATATCAAGCATCATACAATTTATTATTTTCTTTAACCATCAACTGATTGATAAGTAGCTCATTCTTTGCAGTGAAAATTTTTAGTAAAAAATATCTAAATTAAGAATTTATTAAAAAAGACATCCATGCTTATGATATCATAATAATGATAAGGACGAATCGTATGCTTTTATCATGTGTAAAATGAAAAGATTATTCGTGTCAATATGCACAATCTTGATAAACATATTCATACGGACTAATGTAAACGACGATGTAAGTACTTTAGTGGTTTATCACAATGAAATAGTTTCCATGTTTTGTAAAAAAAAAATATTTTCTCAACATTTACTAGGGTTAATCTATATCATTGAGGAAAAAAACCTTTTCCTCTTATAAGAAAATTGATAGACTACTTTTACTTCAGTAACTAAACTATTTCGGAAAGCTAATCATTTTTTTTTCTCTACAGATGATCAATGTTAGATGTAACTACTCATCATCATACTCGTTCGAAAATTAATCTGACGACTTTCAGAGTATATTATACAGATAGACTGAAACAATAGGCGCATATATAACATCGTAATAAGTATGCTATCGAATAAAATAATCTCATATTATAATGGTTACTAATAATTTGTACAAGATTTTATATCAATACGCTTAAATTACATATTACGGACAAGAAATAATATTTTTTTTCTTTTTGTAGAGCAATATTCGTGTACACTTTATTCTTATTTAATTACGTTAGAAATGAACTTATTAATATTTTTTATGATAATTATAACATTACATATAGTCCATGTTGACTGTCATCAATACCGACATCCTAGTGTAAAATTAATGAAGATGAATAGTGATTTAAATCTTGGTTATATTAATGTTCGTTCGCCACCATACAATGCAACAGGTAATGGTATTACTGATGATACAGATGCTATTCAACGAGCTTTGAATGATACGGGTAATATGGGTGGTGGAATTGTATTTGTACCTGAAGGAAATTATTTAATTGCTAGTCATTTAATTTTACCAGCTGCTACTGTATTAAAAGGTGTCGCATCACATGTTCAAAAACATTGGGGTGATCCTAATAAAAAAATTGTTTTTGGTACAACACTTTTAGCTATTGCAGATGCTGGAAATGAGAATGGTACATCGTTTATTTCATTATCAGGTGATAGTAGTGGTATTGAAGGTTTACAAATTTTCTATCCAAATCAAGTTCCAAGAAATCCACCTATAGCTTATCCATGGACAATACGATGTGGACAAAAAGGAATAACTGCTGAAAATAATTTTGTTAAAAATGTTCTATTAGTTAATTCATGGAAAGGTATTGATGCAGCAACATATGAATCATCACGTCATTGGTTTGAAAACATTTATGGTCAACCATTAGCAATAGGTATAGCTGTTGATCAATGTTATGATATTGGAAGAATAAATCATATACATTTTTGGCCATTTTGGTCAAGTGAACCATCATTATGGAATTGGATTAATAATAATGGAATAACATTTTTATTTCAAAGAACTGATTGGGAAATAGTTGAAGATGTTTTTAGTTGGGGTTATCAAATTGGTATGGCTTTTCGTGCAAGTAACAATGGTGCTTGTAATGGACAATTTACAGATATTAATTTTGATAATGTTGATATTGGAATTGATATATCATATACTCAAACATGGGGAATATTATTTTCAAATTTAAATTTAGCTAATGCAGGTGGTGGTTCAAATCGTATTGGAATATTAGGACGTGCAATAAATGGTACAAGACCAACAGATGCAATTGTTGTTGTACGTGGTGCTTCATTTTGGGGTCAATTTCATCAAAATCTTCTTTGGTCACATTCAGGTTTAATTTCAATTAGTGACTCATTATTTAGTCAATGGAATAAAACATCACCAGCAGCTATTGAAATTCAACATGGACGAGCTATGATTAATAATAATTATTTTGGAGATAATATTGGTAATGCTGTAACAGTCTTACAAGATGCTGATAAAGTTACAATTACTAATAATCATTTAAATGGAAATGAATTAAATGTAGTTACTAAACCGACTGTTTTAGTTGCGAATAATTTACCTTAAATGTTTCATGAAAGTAATCAATGATAAGATTTTATTTTTCGATTGATTAATATTTAGTTTTTTGAAATAAATAAAACAGAAGAAAAATAAACAATTAATTATATAATGTGTGTAAAAAGCTCTTGAGATGAGACTTTTGTCTTTAAGTATAGTGTAACGAGGTTAAATAAAAACTATAATCGTTTATTTCCTTTTTTTTCTCAAGTTATGATAATTTTATTGACAAGAGAATCTCAACCGATGCTCTTATTCTGATATTTTTAACTTTTAGATACTCTAATAAAAGTCCTAAAACAATTTCAGTTCCTATGCAGACTTAACGGAACTAGTGAATTTTAATTCTGTCTATTATTTACCAGAGATTCCTATAGGATCCAATGTTTCGTAAAAATCATGTTTTAATGTTTGATCTTGAAACTATCTTCATTGAAAGGTCTCCTATACAGTAACCTACAGGAAGATTTTCAGAGTTTATAGACTTCATATTTCTAAGGTAAAAACTTTTCGAAACGTAATGCATCATACAAGCCACTGTATTTTAAATCTTCGAATGAAGGCAGTGCGAAGACCAATTTCAAAAACACAATTTTTTTTCTCGAAAACTTGAGATCGTACAGAGGTCTTTGGCTTATGTAGTATCTATATGCAAAGAAACAATTGAAATCAGAAGGATAGCATCTGTCGAAGTTTTTTCATGAGGAAAAATATCATTGCTCGGGAAGAAAGCATTAGGATGAGGTTCTGATTCTTCTCTTCATCCACATTCAAACCTTCGATTAGATAACAGTTTTAATCAACTTGATCACCAACTAAGATTGTAATCGATCGATTCGATAATGCACTCATTAATTATAATAAAATGTTATATATAGAATCGATCATATTTGATTTAGACTTGTTTTCAGTTATCAATTCATTCGACAAAACTGGAAATTATTCAGCAAGTCATTATAGGTTTTACTGACTCTCAATAGAATCTACTTTATGATAAACGCTTGTACTCGAAACATTTTTCTCACCTCGGAGGCTCCGTTGTAAGTAAAAGACACTCGACTATACACTACTATGCTCCAAGTCAGAAATAAAAACATTTTTCACATTCGAATAACTTTTTTATACAACTAATGCTATTAGTTAAAACAGAATAGTACTATTTTCAAAAACGATGAAATACTTATATTATTTCAATGTGGAATCAACAGAGAAAAGTTTATTTTGATTGAGTACATTCAGAGATCTACTAACAACTATTTTACTAAAATAGATTTTACAAGATGGATAAGAAGACTTTAGAAATAAACTAAAATTCAACGAAAAAGACTTCATGTATTAAATTGTATCCTATAAAAAGCTGATCGCCAGTGGTAGAGTTAGAACACTAGTTCCTCTTTTGTTTATGGAAGGTTGATGGAGATTGCAGTTACTTTATTGGTACCCTATATTCTTGATAACACGACGAATTTAACGAGGACACTAGTGTTCTAGTTTTACCATTATTGACCGTATTCAGTCTATATTTATGAATGTTGCGAGTCAAGCCACTAAACAAGTCTATTTTAGTATCGTAATAAAATGCTAGGTTTTACTAAATATATTTGTATAAGAAAATCTTTATTTCTTCGACGGATAAACTTAATATTGAGTCATATTTTCGAGCATGCTCAGAAAACTATTTAACAAACAGATTTTGTTTTTTACAAAAAAAAAAAATAATCAAAAATATCGATTTTTTTTTTATACAACGGATATCATTGATTCCCAATTATCACCCGATTTAATTTGTACTGGTAATGATAAATTAATATGATCATTTCTTTCCATTGCATGACGAATTATATTAATAATTTCATTTGTACGTAAACTTATTTCAATTTCAAATATCAATTCATCATGAATCTGCAAAACAAGATAAACTGGTCGAATAGGTATTGGTCGAACTAAACAAACAAATCGTTGTATCATTTGTTTGTATTTAAAAAAAAGAAAATTTATGTTCTTTACTTTTTAAATCAAAAGGAAACATTCGATCTAAAGTTTGATTAATACGTTCCATGGCCACTTTCATTATATCACAAGCAGATGCTTGGATAACAAAATTGATTGCTTGTCGTTCCATCTTTTCAAAAAAAAAAAAATTTTTTTTTTATTTAAAAAAATTTAATTTAAATTACTCGGGCTTTCATCGTTTCGCTCGATGTCATATGATTTAAATCAAAATATAATAGACGTCCATAAATACTTTGTACATAACCAGTTTCAAGAACACGTCGTTTAATATCATCAAGATATTCAGTCATTATTGGAAATGTTTTATAAAAATTTTCAACAAATTCTTCTGCTTCATTGATATTCATTTGTGTTTCACGTGCAAATGTTTCTTTTGACATTCCATAGAGAATACCATAACAAATCTAGATATTAATCGAAATTATATAAATAAATTATCATAAAAAAATTTCTACTTGTTTAGCATTTTGACGTTGTTCACGTGTTATTTCATGTTCTGGTTTTTTTACAAGATCAGAAGCAAGTGATATGAAAAAATCAGTATTATTTATTAAACATGTTTTTAATTTTTCATCATTAGAAAGATGTGCAAGAATACGTAATTCCAATTGAGAATAGTCAAAAGAAATAAGTTGAAAACCTAGAAGAAAGTTTTTATTTTATGAAACAATGAAAATAATTTGTAAACGGCAACAAGATTGTTGTTAATAAATTATATAATATACAGCTAATTATTAGATCTATTCATTGTGATCATCAAGTAAAAATATGTACGTCATCGTTGAAACGAAAATAATCCAAAAGAAAGATCGTCGAATTTCGCTTGATGATCAATAACTGTGTTCTTCGTTTCGACGATCATTCGTTTTGCTCGTACATCAGATATATATCGTATAGAGAGAGAGCGTAACTATTTAACTATGATATGTGCATCATGAATTGGGACTTTATCTTTTAGTTACTAAACTAAGTTAATGAGGGAACTACCTGAATTGATATCCGTCAGTTGAGATTATATTAATTTCACACAGTAAAAAAGAAATTGTTACTTTTTGTTTTACAATATTTGTTATTGATCATTACCTGTTCGAGCAATAATCATTTTTCGTAATTGAACTGTTGATTCTTTTTGTAATGATTGAATAAGAAAACGTTTTGGAATATGTTGTAATGGTGGATTAACAACAATCATACGTCCAGTTGCTGTAAAAAAATGACAATAAGCATAAGTACGTTCAGTTTGCCATGAAGCTTCTCGTCGCAAACGTTGTAATGATTGTGGTTTACTTGGTTCATTAATATACTAAATAAGAAAGATAAATATCCAAATATTCAATTTGAATACCTGTTCAAAACGATCAATACATCGATCAAGAGCACTTTGAACTTGTCGATATTCAGTTATTAATTTTGGTAATGGATGTTTAGTAGCTAAAATATTTAAATAAGATTTTTTTAGACATATACGACCATGTGGTGTACGTTGTATTGGTAAATGAAGTTCACTATAAAGAATCTAAATATAAAATTTAATTGAAAAATAACAAATATAAATATGAAAAAAAAAAAAAAAAAAAACTTTATTAACTTTTATAAGATCTTTTTGTCTATTCATTTTAAAACGACGTTTAACTAAACGATATGCTTGTAATTCAAGTTTATTCATTAAAGTCTAAAATTAATAATAAGAATTAAAAATAAATAAATTGAGATGAAAAATTATATATATTTATATATACAAGAAGATCTTCTCGGTCATTAATTAATTCTTCACGGTCAATTAAAATTCCATTGAGTAACATCTGAAGCATAATATTCAATGCTGGCATTTCAATAGTTATATAATAATTCCATAAATTTATTTTATTCATTTGTTGTTCAATTATTGGAACAATTGATGCATAAAGAAGAACTTCACCAGCTATTTTAAAACATGCCATTTCACGATGACTATCATCTTTATATGCATCAAGACTTTCTATTAAAATAAACAATAGAAATAATTTTAGTCATCTTAGAATTATTTTACTATCAAATTGAAGTACACTATGATGTTCTTCAATCCAAGTTGAAATTCTATCAGATTCAATAGGATCTTGTTTTAACCATGCACATACTTGTAAATCAATAATTCGTGCTACAAAAATTTAGAATTACAAATAAAAAATATTCAACAAAAAAAAAAACACAACAAAACCAACCATATACTCTCGGTATAGCTAAATAAGATGAGAGTGTAAATAATGTATGTAATGCATTGAATACAATTACATTATGTTTTCGGTTCATTAATTTTTCTCGTATGTGAATAAGAGCCGACATCCGGTGTTGTTGGAAGTCTAAAAAAGAAAAAATAGTTTATTTTACAACAAAATTTTGTTTATGAGATAAAATACTACAATTTCAGTGATATTAAGCATACAACGGCGATGGTGATCACCGATCTTAGATAGAATGTTACATTTGTCCGAATGTGCATGTAAAGAATAATGATGGACATATAATAAAACTACGATAATAGAAACAACTAGAATGGCTTGGTTTTCCAGATCTTCGCTCTCGAGATATCGAAATTCTAGTGAGTTGGTTTTTCTCATCAAGTCATACGAAAAAATTAACTTTCGAGTTTTGACTTCAAACTTTGCATGAACATAGTTCTCAATGAAATTAATTTATTGGGCAACTTTAACATTTCTATAGTATCTTTTATTCTAAGATATTCAACATTCGAAATTTTCTCATATATAAAAGCAAATTTTATTCATATATTTACATCTCAAGCAATGAAATATTAGTTGCACAACCAATTAATATTATTAAGAGCTTTGCATGAAATAAGTTCGAAGTCGAAACTTAACTTTCCATGTAACCTGAGCAGGATTACAGCTTTTTTGTTGAAAAACTTTCTAAAATTTCAATACCTATAGAAGGAAAACTCCAGCAGCCAAATCATTTTAGATTCTTCTTTTACTCATTAAATGAGCATCGTCTTGATCGAACTGCGATTTGCCACTTGGAGAGATTCACTCGTTAGATTCATTTGAACGAGGGAACGTTTGTAAGTATCAAATCGCTTTTGAGTCAAGACTATGTAGATCGGATTATTTGTATTTTTTTAAAAATTAAATGAAAGTTAATCTAGTGGATGGCGTTTAATAAACGGGAAACTGTTGTTATTCAGAAGGACAAAGGCTCACAATATCAACACCCAGTAACATTTTGAGACCTATTTTGGAAAATCATGTTTTCCAAAGCGAAACTTAGCCTATAGCACATTTGTTTTCATATCGTCGAACGTAGAAACATTTGAAAAAGAACAATCATGTAAATCTGCCTGTAAAGAGCTCTTCATGTTTTTCACTTGAAAAATTTCTCTTGCATATATTTCTAAAATCCTGAAACATATATCAAATGATAGAGAATTTTATCAAGAGCTTTATAGCATATTTGAAATTTCAAGTGAAAATTTTATGAAAAATGTCTTGTTTTTTAACCGTCCTACAAAGAGTAAAATAGTTTGTCCCGTTTATCTGTAATCCGTTTTACATATCTTACATTGTTCATCTTCTGCGACATCAATGATATAAACTTTATGAATACTAAAAGAACAAGCAACATATTGTAAATATAATTCTTCTTGATTATTAATATGAAAAACACTTGGATCTATAGAAAGAAGAAGAAAAAATAATCCTATAGTTGAAATAAAAATAATTTAAATTCTATACCAGAAATTGTTTTTGTTATCTTTTTAGTAAAACAACTAATAGCAATAGTTTCTTTATGTTCAATCATTAAAATAAATTCTGAACAAATATATTTTCCATCAACATAAGCATTGCGAACATTTATATTTTTATCATCAAGTAAACATGGAAATTGTATAGTTGAAGATAATTTTGGTGAAAAACTGTCACTTTCATTTTCATTTTCTTCTTCATCAGAATCTGTATCTGAATTTGAAACGTTTTCATCTATCAAACAAACCAAAAAAAAGTGTATTGATATATTCAAAAACAAGAAAAAAAATATCTACCTTTATTATCATTCCGTGATTTTTGAATGACAATACCAAAACCCATTGCTTGTAAATCATGTTGAAGTAATATTTTAGCTTCTTCAATAATTTCTCGCGCTGCTTGTGCATTTGTTAATGATGGTCGACCAGGTACAAATATACAATATTGATCACGTCTTGCTTGACCTACACGTTCATCAGCTAATTGTTGTGCTGCTCTACATAAAAATTTTTTTACGTTATCAAAGCTAAGTGGAAAATCTCTAATAGACTGTAATTGTTTTCCAAAGACCCGGAACATAATACCCCGCCCTGCTTCTGAAATTCGTTCATGATAACCCTGCAGCTTTTTCAACTGTCCAGGTGGCGCTCTTTTTTCTGTAGCTTAACTATTTTTCGTCGTTTTTCTGTCTCCACTGCTAAGTTACGTCTCTGCCAAAGATAATCGATCACTAGAGACACTATCTGTCTTATTTATTTCTTCACTTCGAATAAGAGCCCGTTCGAAATTTTTGCACCCAATGGAGTCTTTTACCTATCATCCTTGACATCTATTGTACAAATTTTATCTACACAAAAACCGTATTATTTAGAACATTCGCGAAAGTATTTCAGATATTGAAATTTCAAGAAAAGTTTAGGAATATTCGAGAATAGTCTAAGTTTGTATATTGTTCAGTACTTTTTTCGATTAGGAGCGAGAAAATCTCAATTTTAATTTACAATCATTATTTTCTGCGAACATATATGTAAGTTCCACAAAAATAAAAAATTCTTACGTTTGAAATGGAACTGCTTTTTTAATACTTCGTTCAATTTCATGAACATCTCCATTTGCTAAAGAAGCAATAGTTGTAAAACCATCTGAATAAAGTTGTCGAGCTCGACAAGCATTTAAAATTGAAATTCGGACAAGTTCACATAATTCCTATTATTTTAAAGAAAAAGAGTTTTTTTTTCTTTTTCTAAAGATTTTATAATTAATAAAATTTTTTATACTTGTTTAATACCAAAATTTAATCGTGATTGAAAACCATTTAATAATTGTTTTAAATTATTCCATGAAAGACGTTCAGCAAATATTTGTACAATACATGTAAATGTAGCTGTTGTTTGTTGTAATTGTTGAACAAAACTTTTTGTGCATTCATATTTTCTTATAATATCACATATACTTTTTTCTGCTAATAAATCATTAAGTATAAGTGCAATAAAAAATCTTGCATAACGTGGTGCATCTAATTTTTCTTCATATTCACGTTTTTCAATACGTAATGATGCTGCTTTTTTATATACAATCATACCATTAACACCAACTAAATGTGCGACATGCTGTTCAACAGCACTAGTTGGCCAGACAGTATGAAATACATTCCAATCGAGAGTTGTCAACATTGAATTGATCAAATGTTGAGGAATTATCTGAATTTTAATTTTTGGTATATCAATGTTATTTTACAAAGAAATATCTTACAAGATAAACTAAATGTAAATCATTTTCAAGACATAGATTTCGTTGAGCTTTATTTAATTCAACAACAAGTTTAAGTCCATCATCTGGATTGATAGATGAACTAATAATTGCTAAAGCAAGTTGTGTTGGTTCATAACGTAAATTATTTTCATTATCAATATTTTCTTTATCTATGTAATGAATAAGTTCATTGTCACATAACCAACTAAGACATTTATCAATAGTTGATTGTTCATCTATTGTTGATTTGTTAGAATTTGTACAAATATAAAAAAATGTCGATTTAATATATGAAATAATTTGTTCTTTTGTATTAGCTTTTCCACTTGAAATAACTTCAAGTAAAGCTCGTTTAAGACTTGTATGTGTTTCAGCTTCAAAAAAACAACTATTGACTGGTTTAGTTTTTTGTTGTTCAAACATTTTTTGTACTAGATTAACTTCTTTTTTTGAACAAATTAAAATACTTTCCGCTAATCAAATTAAAAAAAAAAAAAAAATCAATCAAGTATATAACAAATAATTCATTTTACCATAATCATCATAACCTTTTCGACCAGCTCGACCAACCTGACAAAAAAATAAAGTTAGATTTTAATCAACAAATGTCATCATACCATTTGAAGATATGTACTTAGATCAATACATCGACCATTTTGAAGTGGACTCCGAATAATTACTAGACGAGCAGGAAGATTTACCTAGTAAAGAAAAAAAATATATATGATAACAATTATTTTCAACCAAAAGTTTATCAGTAGATGAGAAAAGAAACAATAAAACTTAAATCCTTTGTCATCTTAACAATATATTATTCAATAAAATTACCCCGCTGGATAGTGTACTTGTACAAACAATAACACGAATAATATTCGCACGATAAGCATTTTCAATAATTTCTCTTTCATCAATCGTTAAGCCTCAAACAATAATACACATTCAGTTGCTATAAGTAAAAAACAAAAGAAAAATTTATTTCTACCAGCATGATGAAAAGCAACACCCATTGGTATTGAACAAGCAAGATCAGCATCAAGACCAACTGGCTATTAAAAAAAAAAATAATTCATATAAAATTTAATCTTGTTTTTCTGTTTGGGGTACTTACAGTTCGACGTAATTGTTCGATAACATCTTCAAGTTTTATTTTATCCAATGGATTTATTTGTTTATCATCCATAATTCGACGAAAATTTTTTGCCAATAATTTTGCTAAAACTTCACACCAATGTTTTGTAGAACAAAATACAAGTACACTACGACAATTATGTTCTATAACATTCCAAATAATTTCAGTTATGCCTTCACTATCACCTTGATTCCATTGATCAGATAAATGTAATTGACGTATAGGCATAAATTGTTTATTATACAAAATTGATTCAATTTTAATATATTCTTCAAGTGGTATTGGACGAAATGTTGTTTCATACGTTTCAGCATTGAGCCATTGTGCTAATTGATTTAAATTAGGTATTGTTGCACTCATACCAATAATTTGTACAGGATTAATTGATGTTTGTAGTTGATTATAATAAATTATTTTACTCAATAATAATTCAAGTAAATAACCACGATTTAATTCACCTATCCAATGTAATTCGTCAACAATAATAATACCTATTTCATTGAGATCATCACGATTTGATAATAAACGATTTATGATACTATTAGCTTTTTCTATAGTACATATTATAATATGACTATTGTTAAATGAATGATGAGAATCACCTGCACCAGCATATGATGCAATACGTAGATGAAGTGATGAAAAAAGTTTCTAAACTTTTAATTCGACTAGACTTAATAAAAACAAAGGTAAAACTTACTCGAAAATAATTTGATTTTTCTTGAACAATACTAACATAAGGTTCAATAAACAATGCTTTTCGTTTTGTTTCAAGTACTGATTTAATTAAAAGTAATTCCGATACAATTGTTTTTCCAGCTGAAGCTATATAAAACCGAAAAAAAATTCAAATAAAAATAAAAATATTTTTAAATCAACAAACCTGGAGCAGAAAAAATGAAATTTCGTTTTCCTATATATATATATATTAGAAATTTATTTGAATGAAATTAAAATGAATGAACTGTATTTACCACTTGCACTTGCTTTTTCAAGACATTCAGCTTGCCAAGCAAAAAGATGTGATATACCAGAACGTTGATAACAATTAATAACAGCTGTTGGTAAATTCAGTTCAGTTAAAGGTTTAGGAGGCTTTTCTAAAGAAAACAAGCTTATGAAAATCATCTTTTTTTCCTCTGATTAAAATCAAAAAAAAAATTTACCAGCAACTGGTGGATGATTAAATCCATAAAAAGATGTTTCTGTAACAGCTGCTAATAAAGAATCACTGAGTGAATCCATTAGAAATGAATCAGATGTGGCCATTGGTATCTAAAATATTACATTGAAATTCTCTAAACTACTTGATTTTCTTAATAGAAAAATACAATAGATTATCAATGGATGAAAGAAGATAATAAAGACTTTCTTTCTATTGGCTATTTAAAATTCTTGCGGTACTGCACGGATTTATATTACATGATTCATTAAAATCAAACTTCTTTATACATCAGATAATAGAGCGAAGTTTGCTCTAAAAAAATACCCAAATTGCATTCTAAATAACGAAATTTGAAAAAAGTGACTATTTTTTTTTGTTGAAAAATGTTGTCTCACGTAAAGAGCAATATTCGAAAGATGGATAGAGAATATCTTAGTAGAAAAGTCAATTCTGTGTAATACTTGAAAGTTAAAAATATCTTAAAATCTTATTCAGAGAAGTTAGGACTAATAGAAGAAAGTCTATTTTACCTAGTGCAAACAACCTTTTTGATGTATTTAAATATTAGCTCATAGAGGACCAACCGTAAGTCAGTAACAACTGTTGAACACATTATTTAGAAAGAACATTGAATTCTGGTTCTATTTGACTTCTTCTGATCTTCTTCGATGACATTTAAGTGTCCGAATAGAAAAAGCTTGCCAGCACAACTCCTTTGTGGCTCACTTGTGGAACTCATACGTATGCATTGTTCAGTCTTATTATACAAATAAAAAAATACGTTAAGTAAAAACTCTCTAGCAGACTGTTGATGTGTTCCAAAAATAATTGATCGCTAGAGAAACGATCTGTCTTATTTATTCCTGCACTTTTAACAGAAATTTTCTCGTTTGCTCGTTGGTTTTCATTTTTGTATCCTATTTTTCTTAATTTAACATTATTATTATTATTCTAATCATGAATTTAATTGTCGAAGGTCGAGCAAGACTTTAGTGTTCTAGAGTAGTCTCAATCTTGTTTATAATGCGGCTTTAAGGAACTCTGGCAAAGAAGTGTGATATGTGTTGCTATGGAAACATATCCAATGACTGTAGACCCCCACTCCTCCTGCTTATGAGAGAAAATATAACCATTGGCTTCTGACTTTTTACCTTCGCCACTATGGGTGGGAGTCGCAAAACCTAGGCTTGAAACTTACCATCACTATATATTTCGTCAAAAACAACATTATATGAGTTCTACAACAAGCTCTGTTTAAAATCTATCAATGATTTTTCTCTTCATGGCATTCATCTTGCTGATCGTCTTAAATCTCAGAAAAGACTTTCATCATCTTTAAATTATTAATTGTTACATAGTTCGAGTTTATAAATCGTATCTATCAGTTCATATTAGTAAAGATTTGTTTCATCTAGACAAACTATGAATATAATTTATTCATGAAAATTCCGCTTTCCATAAATATGTCGACTAATAGTTCGCTCTTTCGTATTCAACGACAATCATCCATAGTTGAATATAATCAACAAACAATTAATTTTTTTGTAGTTTCTAGAATATATCTTATTTCATAATATTAAATACTTCCAAATAGATATTCATTCGATCAAATTAGATCGACAACTTATTTTTCCCTGCACAACTATCTCATGGCAATTGTAAATGTTAAAAAATTCCCAATATTAACAATAAAACAAGCGTATATATTTTTTATTTTTCATCTATATCAGATGTACATGACACATATTAAAAAAAAGAACCAACGAAACGATAAACAATTTCATATCTGCCACAACTGATAAAATCATATAATTTTTAATGTATCTGCATAATCTTGTAAAACATTTGATATATATTCAATACCCATTGCATTTGGATGTAAACCATCATTTGATACATGTAATGATAAATCAATATTTAATTTAATAATTGAAAAACGTCTAATTTTAATTTGTTTTTTTCTTAAATGTTTTAATTGCTTATTATATTTTCTAATACGTTTACGTATTGATTTACCACCATTATCACCATATGTTCGATAAAAAATACTTGTTTTTGTACGTTTTGGTACAGTACATATAGCAATCGTATTTAAATATGAATATTTTCGATAAATTAAATGAAGTAATTTTTCTAATTTAATTATTGTTGATTGAGACTTTTCACGTGCTAAATTATTTGTACCAATTACAATTATTAAATGTTTTTGATTTAAAAATAATGTTTTAAAATATTCTTGTTTAATCAATGTTATTAAACGATCAATTGTACAACCACCAATTGATTCAATATGAGTTTCAACAGATTCACATGGTGTTGTGATTGGTTTACGAACATGATGCAAGAGAGAATCACCGATTAAAAGCATCTAAAAAATAATTATAATATAAAACATTTTGGCGCTATAAGAAAAAAAAAATCATAACTAAATATTGGTTTCAAATATTGATGGAATTCTTCCTGTTAGTCTGTATCAAAAACGAATTAATTAAATTTTATGAAGTATCATCTGTGATAGATAAACGGACGGATAAGCAAAATAATGGAGAGAGAGAATTATTTTGCCAACCATACAGTAGAAAAATAGAAGAGAGAATTTTGTATCAATGTCTGATGCTGCTGGAAACTATGATATTCAATACCTAGCCGATCTTCTTCTTTGTCAAATTCTTGAATGCTGCTGCATTAATTCATTATAAAACTTAAATATTCTCTTTATTTATGATGAAAAAAAATGTTTATAGTACATGCACGTGCATTAATAATAGAATGGTTTATTATGTCTATTGTGATTCTTCACAACCTTGTTTTCTCTATTCATTGATATAAATATATCAGAGTCCAAACTTGTATCGAGCTTAAAATTGAGATCAAAATTTGGTTTTAGTTCTGGAATCGAAGTTCAATTCCGGATTTGTGTTTAATGAGCGATGACACAATGATGATGTGGAATATGACACTTTAACTATGTTAGTGTTGCTTGGTTTTCTTTCATTTAATTGAATATTTACACAAAGACCTATATAGTATATTTGAAACAGAAAATAATCTTAAATAAAAATTTTTATTAATAAAATCTAAATTCACATTTTAAAAGAATAAAAATAAATAGAACGAGAAGAATAACATCGAAAAAAAAGTAGAAATAAAAATAAAAATATTTTTTTTGTTTTGCTTGTTTCAATGGAAAGTTTTCGTTGAAAGTATCAAAAAAAAAAAAAATCAATAACAAAAAAAATTGTCAATAATAATGTTCTTTCCAGATCCATTTTTGTGATTTCTTTTCTTCATCACATTTTGCTAATTTCAACTTACTACCGTCTGTTTCCATACACAAATGTTCTTTATTACTTCGAATTTGTTGTGTTGCCTAAAAAAAAGAAAAAAACAAAATGAAAATTATTTCGTTTTTATACATTGATTTTTTTTTTTTTGTATTCTGCTTACATTATCCCATTGCCATTCTCCAACTGGATTCCATCCACCATTATGATCCAAACAGAATTTTTTCTTTACAATGTCATGATCAGATATATAACAACTTTCACCAATAGCGATCTCACCTCCTTCATTTAACCGCCAAGCACCCTTAAACAAATACCAAAAATTAAATTATTTAAAAATAAAATGAAAATATTCATTTAGAGTGTACACAATAAAAAAACAAGGAGAAAAAAAGCAAAACTATGTGATGAGTTTTGTTTTCGTGGTACAAAAAAAGCAAAAGCAATGATCGAACAATTTTAGTATAGAATTTATTTTTTCTGAGTTCTATATATCTTACTCATAAAAAAAACAATTTCTACATATTGCTTACGATAATAACAATCGACTAGTATGATTATTATGTAGAGTAGAAGTTTGTTTTTTCTTCTCGAATGACATATTCGTTCTTCTAAAAGATTGTCAAGTGTTTACATACGGTATAAGTTGATCCAAGTAAATAATTTGTGAAACACGATCTAAACTGAGTATTGAAGTATGCGGGTAAAAGTTCGCATTCTTCCACTCACAGACTTAACAACAACAAGAAGAATATCCTTACCTTTCGGTTTAGGATACTGTATAGCTACAGGTTCATTAGCCTTATAATTAATACTAGCTGTAGCTCTAGACAGAAGATGGGCCTTACGGAGAGTATTTGTGCTCAATCGCTTGAACTTCCTGTACATACTACGTAATCATAAAAGTTGTATGTCACAACTTAGTCAGCATTCTATTGAACGGATGATCCGAAATAAACAGCCGTTAGTGACTTGTCAAAGATCATTCCATGGGTAATGATATCGAGGTTTGAACACAGTATCCATTGGATATGTACAGAACAACGTAGTCACACACAAGAAAACATTCCCAAGTAATGCAGTTCGTTTGCCGCCATATTTTGCTAATAATACAGTGCTTATAGAAAAGCGTAGATATATGAAGAATTCCCTATGTTAGAGATATTATATCCAAAACTGATGAAACTTTGTAAATGAGATAGTCTCATTAAGATCTTCGTGCATGCCAAATTTCAGGTCGAAATTCCAAAGTATATTTCTTTCTGAAAACCAGATTCCTGCAGAATGAATCTGCTAAAAAGTCGCTATCTCGGCTAAATCTAAGCAAGAGCAGAAAATCTTTAGTGGTTACGCTACTCTAGTAATCTCCTATATCTTAGCAAAATATGGAGCAGATCACTTGGGAATATTCTCTCATCAATCAGACATTCTTAGCAACGTTTCTTCTTTATCACAGGTATCTTTTAATATGTGAACTACTTTTTTATTGCATTTCTCGAGAATTAAGTGAAAGAACAGCGTTTTAAAGAACATTTTAACAAAATGAAGCTTTAAAATTAGCCACTTTGTTTTCTCAAGAAATCAATTATAACATCTCATGTTTTAATTACATAATAGATTCTTAGCTTCGATCAGCAAAATAGCAAAATTTCAGCAATTAAAATCTGAATAATCGAGTTTAACAATAACTTCTATCATTCGAAAATTCATTAAATAATAAATTTATTAGGATAAGCAAAATTAAAAAAAAATTTTTTTCAATATCTATCATTTATATATCCAAAACTTTAACTGGATAACAATTTCGAAGATGTAAAAAATCGATTCATACTGTACTTCTGTTTTTTTTGCTTTTTCCTCATATGGAATATTATACATCAAAGGTTATAATAATCAAGACAAAACATCATCACTCAAACAAGAAAAATGAAAACAATTCTATGTATTCACCAATCCTATCATATATGGATCAATTATTCTATTTAACCATTTCTAGAAACCATAAAACGCACTTTTCTCATTAGTTTTTCTTTTTTTCCAGTAAATCATACCTGTCCATAGCAAGGAGCAACACCAATTGGTTGACCAAATGAAGCACCATTATCATTTAAACAAACTGAATATTGAATATTTTTACACTAAAATTTCATATTCATGTTTTTTTTTCTCGAATTCTATGAAAAAATTTTCTTATATCTTACTTCACCCCAAACAACGTTTTTTGATGGTGGTGGAAATTTTTCCATAACATCATATGCGATATTTTCCATAAACCATTTAAATGATTTACATTGTAATTTTTCTCGAAGTTTTTTTCTGTCGGATATATCACCATAGTCTAATTTACGTATAGCTGGTTCACGTCTATAGTAATATTCAACATATTCATCCATCCATGCATGAGCTAAACGTAAATGATTTATTGATGTTTGATATGGACTTGATCCAGGAACATAAGATCCATGATTTCGAGGACCACGATAGGCATGTGCAACATGTGAACATGGTACCCATTCAACAACACCACCACATTGCCAAACTTTAAATGAAAGTTCATATCTAAAATTTTTTTATGAATATTTAGAAAAAAATTATTAAGAATTAAACATACTGCTCTGCTCCCCATACTCGAATGCCTGGATCATATGCACCTAATTCAAAAAACCATTGACGATCAATTGCTAGTAAACCACCAGCATGTGTTGGTGACCTAAAATATATAATGAACCCATAGCGTTCATTTGGTTGTGCTTAGAATGAAGATGAGTTAAGAAAGAAGGTCTTCTAAAGCTACAGCGAAATCATTCATTCATTCATTAGTTTTTTTTTTTCTTCAGAAAAATAACCGTGAACACTTTTTTCTTCGTCACTATTTCTCGTGTTAGTAAATTTGTAAAGTAATTTCTGATAGCTGTGTGGCGTTTTGTTTTTTATGTAGGTGAGTGTTTTTCTTCTTTTCACCCATACTCTCTACTATTGAGCGAGAGGAAGAACGAAATGGATCTTTTATTTTTTTCATCGAAACCGGCGGTTCGAACAATTTACTTATTCTTTATCTAGTTTTTCTTATAATTTTTCTACTAAGATAGTATTTTTTTGTCCTGAAGAGATCGATTGCTACTTGGAAAAGTCAATTTTAATAAGCCACACTTTTGCCTATTGATTAAATCTATTAACTAATAACTATTACTGTAGCTCAAAATCATGCAGAGGCACGATTCTGACTGAAATATAACATTTTTCTAAGATTTTAAGAATATTCATGCAGTGAGGTATTTACTGAAAAAACACTTGAGATTGCTGTCTAGATATTGAGCTGGACTTCGCACACAACTATCACAAGTTTTTCCTAAAGATAGTTTGGTCAAGGTTATTTGTCATTATTAACATTCTTTTATTGTGCAAACTTAATCACATATTTTTTGCGAAAGAGGAGAACAAGATAAAGACAATAGTATTAACAATTTCCCTATATGTTGATACAAGACCGACAAATTTCAATGTATGAACTAAACTAGTGACATTCTTAAGTCAATTGAAGTTGTTGGTCTCGTGTCCGTGTATCAACATCATTTTTTTCTGTTGATAAATTATTATTATTCGAATTTCGTATTTTTTTTTTCTGTATTCCCTTTTGTATATTTACTCGCTCTTCATTGCATAAATATTTGAATCAACGAAAAAGTCAAATGAGATCTTTTGAAGAAAAACATGTTACAGTAACCGACGCGACGCCTCTAGAGAATTTTTGTGTTTTATTCAAGATTCTGTTCCTAGACTATCATCAATCTATGGGCCAGAGCGCATAATCTACTGACATCCATTAATTTTGCTACGCTTCAAATCAGATTATAACTATGTTATTTGAACCGATTTTTAATCGAAAAAAAGGTTGATGAAAATCAGATTTTTTCGATCTTTTTTTTTATATGACAGTCTATTAGGAGCCCCTTCAATCGTATGACCTGATTGAACATAAACAATAAACAAAAAAAATATACCAATAAGGTTCCGATGAATATTTTCTTTTTTTTGCTTCTCGTTCTGGTAGTTGAGTTTCTTTGTATAAAAATCCCCATTCCCAGATACCACGAAAATTAGTTGAACCATAGATATTTGTATGCTCTAAGGTGTTCCATTCAAGTCCATCAACAATAGGAACAGCTAATGCTTTTCGATTAAGTGCTATACGTGTTAACAATGGTGGAAGCCAATTAATAACCTAAAAATAGTAAATTGAATCCTTTTTTTTATGTTTAAAATTATCTTTAAAACATACACATTCACAATGAGCATCAAGAACAATAATAACATCACCCGTTGATTTTTGTGCCCCTATTGTACGTGCTTCGATTAGACCAACACGTTTTCCAGTACGATAAAGTTTTACAACACCATTCCAACGTGTTATATATTTTTCTAATGGCTTTTGTAAAGAAGCTAAAATGAAAGAAAGAAAAACGTATTATAGTTGTATTAATTCTTAGGAGCAGGAAATATAGAAGAGTAATTTAAAATATATTTTATTACTAAAGATAGATTTAATTATAACGGCAGATCGAAAAGTAATTTAACAGCATGTTCATTTATTTTTCAGCCTCTTAACCACTTTACGAAATTTATTTTCCATAGAAATCAAGAAAATTACCTAAATCGACATCGTGCGGCTAATAAAACTGCTCAGTATTAACGAATGGCTTCAATCAAAACTAATCATTAGTCTATGATTTTATACAGAAATATTTACTCTTTCATTCTCTGTGTTTGACATAATCTACACCGAAATTCGTCCAAACTTAACGATACTCTTTCCTTCTCCCTCTTTTTTGATCAAAAACTCGATTTCGGGTTAGCTATAATATATGGTAGCCTCAACTACCATATGTAAGTAGAGATATCATTGGGCTCCAAATTAGTTTCATGCAACCGAATCGGTTGGAATGTCGAACACGATCTCATATCCGACTTCACTTCTTTAAACTGTTAATTTATTTAAAAGCATATAAGTGAAAACCTATCCTATCATAATTGAACAATTTATTATACGTGAGAATAAGTCAAAGAAATATATTATTTTTCGATCATTTGTTACTAAAAACTCGTCGAGTTCGAGAGATAAGACAAAATTTTATTATCAAACTCATACCATCAGTACTACCATCATCTACAAGAACAACTTCTTTCAAAAGTTCAGGTGGTGATGTATTTATAACACTATGTACAGTACGCAATAGAACACCCGATCCTTCGTCATAAAAGACAAGAATAACGGAAGCTGTTGGTAAATATTTCGTGCTTGGATAAATCCAATTTTTACATCTAAATTAAAGAAAAAAAAAGATCAATAATTTCCAGATAATTATTTTAATGTTATACTCTGCTGGTCGGGTATCTTTAATACGTCTGTCCATGGATATTTTATCAGAAACAACCATATTAAAACCATATAACGCAACCGTTCGTTGTGCTTCTTTTTCTTCTGAAGGCGAAAGTATAACAGGAACACCTTTTGTTTTATTTTTTCAATAAAAGAAAACAGTGATCGAATTTGTTTCTATTTTGTTTTGTTAAATTTTATTTTACCTCCTTCTCCTGGACCTGTTCTTACTGGTAAATCTTTTGGTTCATAATTTCCTAATGAATTACTCATTATTGGTTCTAAACTAACATTTATTGATCCAGAAAGAGGTTTTGGGATATTTTTAGCAATATTATCAATCTTTTTATCCTAAATAACAAATAGAATAGATCAAAGGTTTAATAAAACAAAAAAAAGCACTGACTTTTATATTTATTTCTGGATAATCAATTGCAATATGTTCAGGAATCGATTGATCATTAACAGATTCAAGTTTGAACATTAAAAATGGTATGATAAGAACAAAAAAAGCAAGTGCAATTATAAGACGAAGCATACGTCCAAAACGGATTCGCATTTTGGATAATAACCAAGTTTAATTGCCTTCAGAAGTTACCTGGTCTACCGTTCACGTATGCTCGTTTTCTTATTGCTTAATTAGTATGTACAAATACAAATACACGTGGCTTTTCACATCGCATATAATAAGATGGCGCTAGAAGCTGATACTTTATTAAAACATACAAATCATTTTATTGTCGAACGACATCGAACTACCACTGGAGAAACTTTTACTAAAATTTAAGAAGTATTAACGATCTCTTTGTACGAGGTGCGGATGTGGGTGTAGGTATTCAATCTATTTACACAACAACTCACAATCACATCCACACCAGAGTCTTGCAGGACTCTGCTCCACGCCCACATCCTAGTACTACTATACCTATACTAATTTTTGTTTTGTTCTTGACCATTGAAATTCTATTTTAGTGATTATCTGGAACACAAATCAACATTAGTTGTATTGAAATCGTATAAAATATAATAAGGAGTGACATTTATCATATATTAAAACGATCACTGATTCAACTACTTCCACAAAAAATTTATTAGGCTTGAAAAAACTAGTTATCATAGTATTTGGGCAAATTTCTATTGATTTAATTTGAACTATCTTAATTTTATGAATTTTCATTAGAAAAAAAATTTCTTGTGCTTTGTTTTTTCTGTGTAAATTTGCTAATTAAAATAATCGTCGGCTGACTACATAAAGAGGAGAGACAGAGGTCACCAACATATATATATATACAGTGGTTTGCAAAAAAACTTGGAACAAACATTTGGCTTATATTAACGCCTGAGTTAATCGTCTTGAAAAAAATGTTTCGATATTTCATACAGAATAGTTCATAGTTTAACAACATCCCGTTCAGTATTGTGTTCCCTCTTCNCCATAGATGCACCTAGTCACCATTCCGACTTGGATGATATAGATACGTTGCTGAACGATGAAGAATTTTGTCGAGAATTAGAAGCATGATCTGAAGCATCATGTAAATATAAACCTTTCGGAACGATTTAACATTCAACATATACTTTTTCCTTCTCTCTTTAGTCAATATCAGCCATACTTCATCAAATCCTACCACACCGAATCTATTGGATACTGCATTCATAAACGTAAATTATCCTTTCTTCGCTCAAAAATACTAAAAAAAATTCTCATCGCAATAGGAAACCAATCTCAATGAACCCGAACAGATCAGTCCACCTCTACAACAAGATGAATCAACTGTATCAAAAAATAACCAGTGCATGATGTGATTGTTTTATTTATTTATTAGGGCAACCTACCAAGGATGCTACTTCCACCGTTCATTCTTTAATCAGTACTATCATTGAAGTATAGAATAATGCAGAAATATTAATACCACCAGAAGAGATCCTTAAGCAAGATCGAAACTAGTCGTACTTGTAGTTTAATACTCTTTGTACTTCCCTTTTCGATATTTTGCCTGACCCTTTCTTATACGTATCATTAGAAAGAGTGTAAAAAAATTGTATCAGAAAACATACTTAGAGTTCAGCAATAGAGGCAAAGTTCGCTTTGTAAAATGATCAATTTTTTAAGAGCAACATTCAGCAAAAACATCTGATTATTTCTTCTTTAGTATACTGTGGGAACCCAACGGTTTTACCATCGGATAGGGTTTTTAGTCTGTATGAAACTTTCTAAATAATTTTGAGATTTATTTTTGAATTTCTTCGCTCTGTATGACTAGTAGAGTCTGTACAGTTTCCAAGATACTGCGCAGTTTTTGAATTCCTACTTTGATGTACTGACTTGGCTCTCGCGCATCGAAAAAAGTTAACAATAAAAATGAAAGCTTTCTCATCATTTGAGTACCTTAAAGAAGCTTCACAAAAAAAGCGAGTAATATCATTACCTTTTTTTTTGTCTTTTTTTTCCACACGAGTGTACAGAATTAGAGAACGCAGGCTGTATTTATTTTTGTTCTTTTTCTTCTTCTCGTTCTGTTTTGTCTCTCTATCAAAAAACATTTACTCGGTTTTTTTCTGGCGGAGAAGCAACACACTATGAGGAGAATAATAATATAATGTGCGTTATTTTTCTACGTTCTTTTTCTTTATATGCTGAATAATAGAAAAAGAGATTGTTTTGTTTGCGCATTATTCTGCATGAAGTTGCTAGATGCATATAACTTGTTATTTTGCACTATGTTCTAGTTACATTTCCTTCTTTATCAAGTGCAACTATTCCCATTATTTCTAATAAAATGGATTAATTTTGTTCCCACCATCTGTTGTTAACTTTATTGTGTCAAAAAAAAAGAGTTGGTAAGAAATTTGATTTGAGAACATATATTCAACATCGAGTATTTGGCCTTAGAATGGCGAGGTTACTGGTAGGTATAGTAATTGGCGGTGCTGCTGCTGCATATATGGGTGCTTTCCGAGGAGGTACGTATTTCCTTTCTTCTTTTTCTAACTGCATAAGTCTGTCTAACAGTCACATTCATCTCTACAATTATTATTGTCAGATACTGCTCGAAGTTTTAATCTTAGTGTGGCTGATTTGTATATTTTTGTCTTTGGGTAGCAATTCGAAAAGCTGACATTAATGGAAAGACTCGCATTTTTTTGAAAACTTTATTGTAATATAACTTGCTAAGCCAGGGCGAAGCTCTAGGACTGTAAACGGCAGTATGGGTCAAGAAATAGTGAAACACCAGGGATGTAAGCAATGAGAACCTTCTGTCGTTTACTCTAGTTTACTGTTAATGATAAATTTAGAATAGTGTTCGGTAAAAAAAAGGGTTTTCTTGGGTGCACAGCAAAAGATGTGACAAATAGAGAACGTCTGAGTAAAAAAATGAAACGAAAAAGGAAAAAAACAAGGAAAAGAACAGACGAAGGATGACAAATAAAAAGTGTTGACTTTTGTCCATCTGGGCGAACGCGGTCAGGAAACCTATTCATCTTACCCGTACTTTTGAGACAAGCAATTTATTGAAAATTAGTGTGAGCTTGATCAGTTTCGTGCCAGTTCAGAAAATTCTAAGGATTGGCAGGATCTTTACTTGAAGTTCATCGGTTTCAAAAAGTTTTTAAACCGCAGACCGTAACTGTTTTCCTTAGCTCAAGTCTATGTAAAACCGAAAAAGAACCGACCTCGTTGGACTTCATCAAATCCAAATTTGTCTAAATAATTCTTCAGTACTTCTCTTTCTTCTCTCTGCGTTGAACACTCACATGTTCTACTAAGTCTGTCTTTTTCTTTCTTTCATTTGAAAAGACAAAAACAAACAGGATCCACACGCACCTTTAATAGAAGCAATGAAAACGGCAAACAAAGAAAATGAACATTTGAAAAAACAATTATATGAACTAATGAAAAAGTTTGATGAATTGAAACTTGATTCATGGGAAAAAGTTCAAGCTTACGATAAACGTATGGCAAATGTATACATCGAATTAGCAAATAAAATTCAGCCACTAAAATTGTCGAATCATAATAATATTGCTGTTCTTGGTTCAGTATCTGTTGGAAAATCAACTATTGTTAATAGTTTGATTGGGAAAAAATCGGCTGAAGTAGGCGCCGGTGAAACAACGACTAAAACTTCCGTGTACAAAGGAAATGGATTGTATGTTTATGATGTCTTGTAAGTTCTCTTGCTTTTCTACTTTTTTACTGATATTTGTCTCATGCCAAAGCAAAACAAGCTCACATATCGAAACTTGGAAAAATAAGAACCGAAACTTATAGAATTTTAGCGAAGCCTAATACACCTGGATTCTACTATGAATTTATCGCAAATTTTGAAACCTATCTCATCGGAAAGAACGTTAAATTCTTGTCAAGAAATGTATTTTTTATTTTTGTAGACCTTGACGAAATGCTATTTTCTCAGTCAAATAAGTGCATTCAGAAAATAGCATTGCTACGATAGTCCGTAACATAGAAAAGTGAAAGCCAGCTCTCTCATTTCAGGCTTCCTCTTATAAGTCTGGAAATATATTAAAGATACACTTTTAAGTGAATTCCTTCAAGAATAATCAGTGAAAGACGACGAATAAACGGCCCATTTTCAGCGGATGTCATTTATGAATAAGTTTTGTTGAGCAGTATCTGGCGCCCTTTCCGATGAGATACGTCTCGAAATTTGCGACAGCAATATGAGACAATATCAGTAGAAATAGCCAATGTAAGTTTGCTTTCTTTATAAATGTTTCAGTGGTAAAAATGATGAAAAAACTTATATGACGCCTGATTGTATTTGCGATTTAAAAAGCGTTGAAAAAAGATTATTAGTGGTTACATCAACAGTTAAAGATATTTCAAAATTTGCTCGGTTTTTGGATGAACTAAATTTGTCGTATGCAATTGTCTTTAATAAGTTTGATCTGATTGATCAGGAAGAACAAGAACAGCTGCGTAAACAAATTGGAAACGAAGTGAAAGATCTAGAATTAAAATGCTGCAAAAAAGTTTACTTTCTGTCGGGAAAACATCCAGGAAAATTCGAAGATTGGAACAAAATGGTGACACATCTTCGAGAATGATCAAGATATTCGCTGAATTAAAGTGATTTAGACAAATAGCTTTTGTGTGTGTTGCGTGCGGACATGAACTCGAAACTAAAGAATGCGCATTAATTATATAAATTACTTCGTTTTTGATGATACGAAACTTATCATTTTCAGTTTTTGTTAGTCTTTTTTGCTTTTAAATACAAGTCTCTTGCGCTTACAAAATTTGATAGGATCGACATAGTTGAGTCTAATAGTGCCACACAAACTCTCATAGCTAAATCGATACAGATGCATATGAATCTTATTGCAAGATTGGATTTGCAGAAACAAAACTTGGCACAACTTTTACCCTGCTTTAAAACCGGAGAATTAAGACAAAACAGCGAGAGCATGTCGAGTGAATTCATATAGCACACACCATCATTACCTTTATCACTCACGCATTGGCTGAGACACATCTAGCTGACTGCAGTTTTATACGCTGTTTTCAATGATGAAACTTCCGTCCTTATCTTTTACGGAAATAAGGTTACACTCAACTATTTTCCTCGTGGAAAAACCATTTATCCAGCCAAAAGAGCCGTTTTGCTGAGTTTCGTACATCTAGAGGACACGTTGTAAACCCTTCATTTTCGTTTTAACTCAATGAAATAGATGAGTTCTATATAAATCAGTCGAAAAACTTATGCCCACTAAGGGCATGGGCGGCGCAAACTTAATTTTTTAGGGGAAGCAATAAGTTTTAGAATGAGGCTATATCTCCCCTCCAAGTCGTAGTTCAAAGCTCGGCAGTAAAAGTTTTTTTTGAAATTAATTTGTCAAGGACATAGTATCCGAAGCCTGTATATTAATTTATTTGACAGTATATTGAGATCTATCCCCTCCGAAAAAGTCAATTTTTGTCAAAAACACGAAAACTGGGATCAATGCATGCGGAGATAGCCAGCGTTCTGCTCTTTCGGTAACAACATGATTTTTAAATCGACATCCCCTTTTGAGACAAAATTTTTGATAAATTTTATCATCCAGTTCTTAAAAAACAGGTTTTTTTCAGAAAAAAACGGAAAATGCCTTTCGTTTTTTTTCTCAGATTATACTTATTCAAACGAACAACACAAATTTCTTTATCCAGGCTCACTCAATATATTTATTTGTTTTTTTTGTTTGAAAGAGCACGTCAAAATGAAGGGCACCACAGAGTTGTTTTTTAGTTAAGTTTTGTTTTTTATTATATATACAAACACTTATGTAAATGGCGCCCCTTTTTAGAGAGTTTTCCTAATTATTGAACTTGTGATCCCTCTTCTCCGCTTAAAAAGTAAGAATTTTAAAAAAAGGACTCTATGGTGCCCTACATCCTGACATGCTCTTTCAAACAAAAAAAAATGTTAATATGTTGAAAGAGCTCGAACAGAGAAAAATGGTTGCGAAATGAGCTATCGTTGCCCTTGTGTAGTTCGTATCTCTATCAAACATTATGATATAAGGCTGAAAGTTTTACAATAGCGTCTCCAGTTAAGTCTCAATGTGATCCGAAAATTTCAGACCATTTGAATGTACTTGGCCCTGGAATCGATTTTTGAAGAGAGAGACCTTAAACGTTTGAGGGTAGTGTAATGTTTCTATTGAGAACAGATGTGTTCAGAGCGAGTTAGCAAAACTCGACATTTTTTTGTTATTACCTTCCGCTCACCAGCCATTTGGTTTTCNCACCCACACCCACACCCACACCCACACCCACACCCACACCCACACCCACACCCACCCCCACACCCCCACCCACCCCCACCCCCACACCCACCCCCGCGCCCACCCACGCCCACACCCACACCCACCCACACGCATCACTCACACCTTCGATTTTCTTTTTCATCTTCTTCTGTACCCATGGTTTCATTTTGGAATGTTCACATAATTCAGCACACAATATCTCTTTGCAGTTCTTTGCACTTCGATCTTTATCTATAATAACAATAACAATAACAAAAGCAATACTCTTGATGAAGACGCTAAAGATAAACCCGAACGAATGCTTCTATCTCTCTTCTACATATCGGACATGATCGTAGTGAGTGACCACATGCGACACACGTGGCGAAATGTCCGCATGGAATGCATGCAATTTGTTTTTCTTCGCTCATGCATAAAGCACAAGGATTTGCCAAAGTTGTAGTACTCGTTTGCATCGGTTCTGGAGATGTGGTTTTAGGATTTGCGTTCGCTGCTTTTGTCTCTTGAACAGTTGACCTTATCGGCACTCTCAAATTCGATTCATTGTTGCACATACTCGATGTATTTGTCCTTTCAACATTTGTAGTACTCGATGTAGTAGCATTCTGTTGTGCTGTAGAACTTGGAACGGATGAAGATGATCTAGTGCGCGCTTCTAAATAGTTGTTTTATGGCAAATATTGTTGCAAGATACTTGCTTTTATGAAACATACCTGTTGCTTCCTGCTCTCTAATTTGTTGCATTCGTGCGCTGGGCACAATAATATTCTCTTTTTTACCGTTGATACAATCGATTTGTTTCTGAAGAATGGTACAAGCTATCAGTAGATCCGAATCTGTGTCAAAATCATCTTCTAAAATAATACTTTCACTTATAGAAAACTCTGCGAAGCAAAAGAAAATTCATTTATTTTTACGTTTTAATCGAATTTGATCTTCCCAACATCGTTTGATGATTGACAATTTAAACGGTTGATCCAGCAGGCTTTGTGAAATTGGTAAGTCCAGACGAGCAGCAACATAGCGTGACAGTGTGCTCTCATCGGCTATTTGTAGCTTTTGAGTATTTGTATTTCCATTGTTGTTCGAATCATTTGCTGTGGCACGTTCTAGCAAAAAAATCAGTGCATTACATTTTCAAGAATATGACCGCTTTAGAGATCTGCGTGACCAATTTGTCGTGACCAAAAAAAACAAAGATCATTCGATCATAGTTGTCACGGCCGACGTGAAGAAATAACTCTACTTGATGTTTTATGTTCAGAATTTTATGCTCTTTATAATGACAAAAAAAGTCGAGGATATAATGATCCACGGCGTAGAAAACTGCAACACATTCGTCGTGACCAGAAAACTTCGTGACTGGCCGTGACCAAAACTGGTCACGACGAATGTGCTGTAGTTTTCTACGCCGTGGATCATTATATCCTCGACTTTTTCTATGTCATTTTAAAGAGCATAAAATTCTGAACATAAAACATCAAGTAGAGTTATTTTTTCACGTCCGCCATGGAATCTATTAACGAATGATCTTTGTTTTTTTTGGTCACGACAAATTCGTCACGCAGATCTCTAGACCGCTTATATAGCAAATTTTCATCGAAAATCTGAACTAAAATCGAATCAAACTAAGGAACGTAAAACCATTCTTATCTGACATCTTTAGACTATTTTTGTTCAAAGATTATTTTCGTTCTAAATGCCGATCATAATCAGGTTTTTGTTTCCATACAAGCGATCGGTGACAACAATGTTATTTAATCACAAAACAAACTCGATAGATTCAGCTTGTGTGGCACGTATGAATTTCAATCGATTTCACCCGTTATAGTGTTGGCAGATTTACTATTCGATAGAAAAGAAAAAAATTATTTTCGGCTAACAATTCGACAAATAAAATCAATAGCAGTGATATTTATTCAACTATGCCATTGTGTATTGCCATTTTGCCACTAGCCAATGTAGTAAAGTATTTACATAGCAAACTTTTTTAATTAACAATACGTTAGTATCTGCTCTTTTCCCAGTACCCGTGACACTTTCGTTTAGTTGACTAGCTAAGATAAGCTCAAAAGGCTGTATCTCATTTCATTAGTGATGCCACTGGAAACGTTACTATTATTGGCACTGTTAACATGGTTACAATCCTTACAATTATTCAAATTCTCGAAATGGCTGAACTCTTTGTCATTATTTAATTTTTGCATAGTTATCTAATCTTTATAATTTTCATCGCGAATCATTTTCTTAGAGTTTAAAAGATCTAGAAAATCTCACCAGTCCAAAGAAGCTAGACAGTCGATGAACTTCTACGCCGTAAAAGTGTAAGACTTATCAAGTTTCAGATAAAGTTTCTCTGTAAAAAATTGTTCGAGTTGGTGATATATTCACATACCTTGTGTCAGTCGCTTCGATTCCTCAATTTTTCGATAAAGATCTTCGCCACAAAGCTGCTTGGCATAGGCACATTGAGGAAACCATCTGGCATGCTCAATCATTGGATTATCATTAGAACCCCAGTTCTGAAGCGATCCATTACAATAAAAACATGTCACAATTGTATTTTTACCAGTATAGAAGAATCCAGCTCGAACAAGATCATCGACAGCAGGTAGCTGTTCGCTGGGCCAGTTGGAAAATGATGCATATCGCCTCGGTATTTCGATAAATGCGTTGTGGCAAGCTGCAGTAGGTACAATTTCATTTGAACGAAACGCTTCAGTACTCACTATCGCTGATGAATTATTTCTAGCGGAATTTTCATTCATAATTACTAGAGACGTTGTTTTCCGACGCTCTAACATACCCACCACGTAGGGACACGTGGGTGAGAGAATTTTATGCACGAGCCAGGGATCATCCGTATGTGGCATCCATTGCTGACAAACGAGATTACAATACAAACATATCACGCGATCACCCACATTACAGTTGAAAAAACCAGCTTCGATCATTTGTGCTCGAGATGGCGATTTTCGATGAAGCCAATGGGAGAAAGTTCGACGGCGTATTTGTTTGAGTGTCTCTACTTCAAAAAATGTACGTATCTGAACTCTATTGTTGGATATTTCTAGTTTTTGACGTTTGGAGGATCTCTCTTGCTCATCCAGATTTGCAGTTGGTATTTTAGGTACAGTAGCCATTCTATTTAACGAAACTAGTTGAGTGCTGGGATACGACAGTTTTATTGAACGAACAAATGGGCAATGCGAACTACGTTCTGCATGAATCAAAAATGGTTCCATGTCGAGCTTCCAGTCGGACACTTCAAGTTGACAGCTATCGCATCGAGCTGTATCCCTAATATTAATATATTGGAAGCCTGCTGCCTGCATAGAAATTACTGAATGAACACCTTGTTTGCTTGAAAGGTTTCTGCAAGTATTCAAAGTTTTACGACACACATCCGACAAAAATGTCTTTGATTTAATGTTCATGTAAATGGGTTTTTCCGACCGATCCCTGTCGGGATCTATTGTACTGTACTGATTGGATTCAATTTGGTTGCCACAGATTTTGGCAGAGTTCAATTGAATTGTATCCAATTCAGGGCATGTTCCATTAAACCTATCACATCTGCAACAATCAGATTGCTTCTCTTCAATGCGATCCTTTGCCGATGCGATCGTTTGGTCTGATGTAGTTTCTTTTCGCGTTTGATTTGTGTATTGAGATATTTTCTCATTTAGGGCGTAAGGGTCATTCGCTGCTAATTTTGATAATAAAGGGCTGGCGGTCTCCAAATCCATAGAGTAGTGTATCATCATTAATAAAAGACTCAGTAAAGTCAACTGAAGAAGAAATTAGAATTGGGTTCAATAAAATGAATAAGCTGTCTATCTGAAAATATAAACAAAGATTCATTCTCAATTTGTCTTGCATTTCTTCCCAAAACAGTCCCAGAAGAAAGAAAAATGTGGATGTGAGTGTAGACAATTGCAGAGAAGACTGAAACATCTATCCATATCTAATGATATGTTCAGCTAGATCGGTTGTTCTGAGGCTAAACATGAGTCACCTACTTTCTAGACCGAAAAACTTCGCGAGTTCCTGTTGATAACTTTTAGAACACGATAGTGTCTAAAATATTCTCTAGTCTCGAATCGTATCTCGGAAACTAAAAATCATTGCTTTAGGTCCTGAACATGGAAGAAATTTTGCTAATTGAGCTAGAGAATGCTCCATTTTTCATTGAGACTTTATGGAAATCGAAACGCGTCGTTCTATATTTGTCAAAAAGTATTAATATGGTTAAACAATCGGCGGGCGTTAGAAATATTCAACAAGGTAGACAATTTCGATTTTCTTCATATGGCTTGTAATATATTGACTCTTCTGATCCAAAACTATAGCAGATGTGTTCAGACTACGGATGCACCTTTGTTTTTAATTCGACTTAATTAAGTTAAGTTATTAAGTGATTTTAGGTAACGCTTAATATTAAGAATTAAGTTTTCATTTAACACTTAATATTAAGAAATGAAGAGTTAAGTGAAACTTAATTTCTTAATATTAAGTGATAAGGGTGTGGGTGGGTGTGGGTGTGGGTGTGGGTGTGGGTGTGGGTGTAGGTGTGGGTGTGGGTGTGGGTGTGGGTGTGGGTGTGGGTGTGGGTGTGGGTGTGGGTGTGGGTGTGGGTGTGGGTGTGGGCGTGGGTGTGGGTTTGTGTGGCGGTCAGGGG
>CAJNSZ010000348.1:93091-109135 GCA_905329745.1 Rotaria sp. Silwood2 | reverse complement strand
AAGAAATAAAATATACAATGACTCCACTTCGAAATATCCAAAGAACTTGAGCCTTTTCTTTCAATTGTGAGGCCATATATTGACGGCCTTAGTCCCAAAGGGATAATCAAGAAGAAGAAGAGGAAGAAAACCTAACTTTTTCAATTCCCATCATAAGATGCTGAAAAAGTATGAGGATAACGTGAAGACGTAAAAGACGACTAAAGAAATTTAAATTAATGAATTTCGCTCAAAAGATGGTAGACAACTTTTAATATAAAACTTACTAACGAAAGAAGGAAAAGTAAAGACAATTCTTTTAATTGATTTGATATAAAGATACTGGAAAAGTATAAGGATAACGTGAGGCTGTCAAAAAAAAAGTAACGAAAGCTAATTTGTTCGATTTGCCTCTTAAAATCTAAAAAGAGCATTCGGATAACATGAAGAACAAAAGGAGAAGGAAAGAAATCTAACCTAATCGATTATTATCAAAAGATGCGCGAAACTATCAGGGCAAGTTAATAGAAAGAAAATAAAATTGAAGATAGCTAATGTATTCAATTTATCTCATAAGATGCTGACTATCTAGCAAGAAAAGTTAATGACGAAAAAGGAAAGTAAAGAAAAGTATGTCATCCCATTTGCCGTATATGGCGCCGAAAAGTTATTGGGAAAACGAAAAGAAGAAGGAGAAAGTTAAGTTAAACTGATTGATTCTATTCTCTATAATTAGACGCGCAGCATCTATCAAAGTAAGTAGATGAAGAGTTGAAAACATGAACTGAAGCAATTTATGCTGTTTCTGTTATGGGATGCTGAATAAACTAACAGCACTCTGCAAAAAAGAAGCATTAGAAGACACCATTCAAGGTTTTAGCAAAGACTCTGAACTTTCTTAGTTTTCTAGATTTGGATAATATTTTTAGAACCTCTTTTGAGTTCCAACCAAAAAGTGTACAGATTAAAACGGCTTTAGCCAGAAAGTATGAAACTTTAAGAGTTTAGACTTTTTGGCTAGAACTAAACTAAGGTTCCTAAAATGGTACCCAAAATAAGATGCCTTATGATATCTTTGTTTGAGAGAGTATCTAAATAAAGATAAGAAAATAATAGAAAACTAAATTATATTATTTGATTTCCTTCATTCAATGGTGGACATCCATCAGAATAACCACATTGCAAAAAAATTTCCAAAATAAACTACTCTTCTTCGTGAAACAGTAAAACTCATGTTGACATTGTCAAATAACCAACCATTATACTTAGAATTAAAATAAATTCTTCTGACAATAACGTAGAATAATCGAATTATTGAGCGTGAAATAATAAATCCTTCTCACAAAAGCAGAATAATCCACCTTAAGTATCAAATAAAAAACCCTTATTTGCTTGATAAGTCGCAGAAATGTGAAAGTTCAAAGTTTTGATTTTTCTAAATCAATATTTTTTTTTGAAAAGTCCCATTGTAACCTGTATTTCCAGCAGAAAAAGGCAAGTAAATCTGTGAACGAACAATACGTTTTATAGCTGTATAAACATCAAAATTTTTCAGCTGTTTATGGCATCGAGTTCGAAAGAGACTTTGAGACTTTGGATTGTGATCGGCGGCACATGGTTTTTGTTTTGCTGTTAAATTGAAGATTTAAGCATCGATGAAGAAGTGTCGTCTGTAATATCGACAACATTTGTCGGATAGAAATAAATCCAATCTGTAATGCATGTGGTATGAATATTTACTTTGGCCGTTCTTGTCATTTGTATATGATGATCAACAGCCACATGACCGAATACATAGTCTTGCATTTCCAAGACTTTTTGAGCAAAGTGGGCAGCCAGCAGATACGACAGTCCAAGACGACGAACTTCAGGTTGGGTGAAAGCCATGTCCATAGTTACATTCGCATATATCAACATAAAACAGATAAAAAGATCATAGAGTCACATTTGTTGATAGATACGCATAATATGTGATTAATACTTTCGTGCCATCATATTGTAAGATTCGCCAACAAAGCAATTTACCATCACGATAAGCACCTGTTTCAACGATAAAAAAAGTCAAATCTAACACTAGAAACTGCTGATGTATTGACTAAAAAGGATTTTTAGCTACTAAAGTAAATAGTTTATTTGGAAGATTTGCGTTAGCTGAAGATATTCATTTTGATGATCTCTATGTGAATATATTTTGATTTGTTCATAAAAGAAGTACAAGTCAAACTAAGAATAACCTTTGTAAACTATAGTGAATTCCATTTAGTTTTTATTTTTCCAACGAGAGAAGCACAAACTATTTATGAAAATCAATATTTTGAAATACATAGGTGGCAACCTGCCAGAGATGATTACATAGCAGGGCGAGATCTTCATACCCTACAAATTGGAAAATCAACTTCTTAAGATTTCGTTTTCAAACACAGTGTGTTTTCTTTTGGTCTTTGTGAATCAAAGCCTGACCGTAGGTTTCAGAGGTCGTTACCAACTGGTACTTAAAGTTATTCTATAGAGGTATGAATTGAAATCAAATGTGGTAGCAATACAAAAAACAAATAAATGTACCAATCATCGAAAAACTGTTTTTATTTCTTATCCTCTTAGCTTTACTATAAGATTAAAACAGTAATTTTACTTATAATTTTCATATCATTTGGTTTTCATGACGATATTCATTTGCTATCTACTACGCATATTATTGATCCATCAAATTCATCAAAAAATTCTTGTGATAATGACTTGGTTTCATTATCTTCAAACTTTTATACTCCAGAAGAAGTAAAGCATTTTTGTTAAAAAAGGATCAACCGTTTCGTCTGTATCATATCAACTCTACGAAAAAATTAGCGTCTTTGTGACGTTCTTTTGAATACGTAACTGTTAAAAATTTAAAATGGTGAGCTAGAAAGAATAATGGATTTATTAGCTGTTTCAAATCTTATCAAATATTTTGTTATACATCTGCAAGTGAAACACGGCACTTTATTGAATATGCAGATCAATACTTTCCATCATCTTCAAATTCTGCTTCGGATGAAAGAAATATTTCAATATTGGTTCAACATAAATTATATTAAGTCGGTTTTCGACGAAACCTAAATTAACGCTTGGAGAGAAAAATGAATTAAAACAACTACATGTAAAATAGATCTGAATGAACCAATTTTATCTGCCATAATGTGCAAACATTGCTGCCGTTAAACTGAATTAGCAAATGCAAAAAGAAAGCATATCGATTCTGCAGGGCAGGATAGGGTAGACTTTTTCGCTTTTTTTGTCAACAGGGCAGAACAGTGTGTAAAAGTTCATCCTATAAGCATCTCTGAAACCTACCGATAGTAATCAGCTTTTCAATACAGAATCGAACTTGAGCCTCAGAGTACAAATCATGTTCATTATAATGCCAATTTTTGATTATCATCGGCGCGTCTTCTGCTCTCAAAGGTCTGATCTCAATACCTAAATAGTAATATTACAAATAAAGAATGTCTCGCAAGTGTCTATCTTGAAATGCATACATACCATCTGGAACTACAGATGGAACTCTTTTCCCAATGTTGATAAATTCATTTTTATCAAAATTAAACTGAAAGTACGATGTTGAGTGGCATTTTCCTACTTGTTTTTGCCGTACATACTCTTCGATTACTGGCGTGACGTCCAATGCATCAATAGCACAGAAAAGAAGCTTTTGACTCCAAAGTACACATTTTGTTAACATGTTCACCAGAACATCGGTTGTAGGCTGTTTTTCATAGACGATGGCAACATTTCGAGTATAATTTTGAATAAGATCAGCATGAGGAACAAGGTCAGGTGTTGAATAGAGTAATATAGCACATTTTATTTCAGTTGGATGATCAACGAAGATCTGTAGATAAATATCATCTCGAGTGATAATATTGTGGTTGACATATGTGAGTGTTGCCAAGAGACAAGAGACTGAGGTAGTCGAGACTCCTGAATGAATGAGAAAGTAATTTTAAAATAATTGATAAATTATTAAAAAATAAGTCGATTTACCAAAATTTCAGAACTCTGACGACGGTCTCTATGCAAGCAAGGTTCAGTTCGATGCACATAATTATACGTTTCTGATGTTGTATTCACACGATAAGAAACGATGTTATGTGTGAAATCAACAGGAGCGTTATCACTGATGCTAAGTACGATGCGTTATTTTTTCGTTGCATGCGCATATATCTAAACCAGCATGTTTCATTCTCATGCTAGCTAACACAATATGTTTTTCAGCATAAAAAAGGTTGCTAAACGGTATAATTGACAATGTAGTAAAATTCATCTTACTCATGAAGAATATTATTTGATATCTATGAAAAAAATTACAGTATGGGTGTACGTTGCGCTTCACTCTTATCATGACTGATATCCAGATCCCACACGCTTCGAAAAACTTGTTAGCTTTTATAAACATGAATAACTTAGCTATGGAGAAATATTCGAGCGAGACATCAATACCATAAGAGAACATGGGTGTAGGTGTTTCTTTTCTTTTAACCCACACCCACACCCACACCCACATCCACACCCGCATTCTTTTCTGAAGAAATTTATTTTTGTCAAGCGTTTGTTTATTTTAATTTTTAAGCTGTTGAGCCAACGCAAGATATCTTAGAGATGGGTAAATCCATGGGATCTCTACCACAAAATCCAAAACTTTCTCCGAATCGCATGAAACTTTCAGGATTTGTAGACCACATTGATCTAAGACTTTCTGCAATTGCAGTATTTTAAACTTCATTAATAGCACATAGATATAGGAGATGATATTTTAGACAGTTTTCGTATTAAGTACAAAAAATTTGGATTTTTTGAAAAACTGGATCCATCGATTTAGACTAAAACGCAATGAATTATATAATCATATTATATATCATTTGGTAGCTATTCGTCTTGGCTACATTTCAGCTATAACAGATGGTGGCTTTCCTGATAGATGCTTTACATGAATTTTTCATTTATATGACATACCCCCTAAATCATAGGGAGTGCTCGTGTAATGAAAAGAAGTTCGGCAATATGGAATTCCCAGACATAGTCATATATACAGTTTTGTAGAGAATTATTTGCTCTACAACATGCAATAGACTGCATCTTTTCCGTTTTTGATTTGACAAAACGCGAAAAACACAAAAATATGACAGACGCCCTTTTTTCCAAATTTTACAGAAAAAATTGCCAATTTTATCAGTATATATATTTTATTATTCGCCAAACCTCTTCTACGATTAGTAGTTAAACTATTTCAATATTCTCTTATTCATTGAAATTCATTCGACACGATATTTTGTCATAAATACATATAACGGTGAAAAAATATGAAAATATTCTATGATAAATATAAGTCACTCCACGTAAGCCACGACCGAGATTATAGAGAAGCTGTTCGATTGAGGTCTTTAGAATTTGCTCAATTTTATATAATCTTATAGAGGGAAGAATTTTATGAATTTTGACCCAAGTCGTTTTAAAAAATATTGAACCGTTGACATTTTATAACTGTCTTACGAAAAGCACTAAAAATCAACATTTCGACCAAGGGGAACGTGCGACGCCATATCTCAAGAATGACATAACCAATTGAATTGAATTTTTGTATGGACATATGTCTTCACGAGTTACGGTCAACATAAAATTTTCAGCTTAAAATATTGAACCAATATTTTTTTTGTGATTTATCCAATTTAAGTAAAAACTCACATTTTGCACACTTTTGGTGCTTCATAACTCTTGATGGAAATGACATAAAGATATGAATCTTTTACTACGGCTAGACTATATTTAGATGTATATTCTCTAAAAATTTCACCTTTATACACCTTTTCATTGAATCAGTAGAACCCTTTCAAAAATGGATTTTTCATGAAAACCGTTATTTTCAGACGCGGTTTTCGCTCAAAATACCAAGTTCTCAGAGGGCGGCGGTTAAGAAGTTAGAAGTGCTATCTGGGATGTACAACTTCATGGTAAAATTAGCCGGACCATCCAGAAACGGCTAGCAAAAAAGGTCATCTTTAAGAGCCCAGGGTATGATTTCGGGCTAGTCTATCTATATTGATCTGATGAATGGATCAAGTCAGCGAGCTGAAATTTTGGCTACGAAGATGTATCACTGAGTATTGATTGTGGTAAAAAATTCAACTTAATTGATTATGTCATTCTTGAAATATGGCGCTGCACGATCCCCTTGGTTGAAATGTTGTTTTTTAGTGCTTTTCGTAAGACAGTCATAAAAAGTCAACGGTTCAATATTTTTTAAAACAACTTGGGTCAAAATTCATAAAATTCTTCCCTCTATAAGATTATATAAAATTAAGCAAATTCTGAAGACCTCGATCGAACAGGTTCTCTATAATCTCGGTTGTGGCTTTCGTGGAATGACTTATGTTTATCATAGAATATTTTCATAGTTTTTCATCGTTATATGCATTTATGACAAAATATCGTGTCGAATGAATTTCAATGGATAAGAGAATATTGAAATAGTTTAACTACTAATCGTAGAAGAGGTTTGGCGAATAATAAAATATACTTAGGGCATACCAAAAGTAGTGGCACCGACACTATAAAGTCTTATAGAAGGCTCGAGAAAATTTTCTTTCTACACAGTCTCATAGAGAAATGAATGCTCTATTTTTCTATGCTATTTGATCATACTTCAGCTAGTATCATAAGAATAAAATTTCGATAAGAACTGTTTTTGTGTACAACTTCACTAATATGTGAGACAGAATAAAATGGCCATGCTCTGTATATTTTGCATTTCAGTTTTCAAGCACTTAATAGGTTGTATAAAAAAAATATAGCACAAGATGCAGTGTGTGGAAAGCTCTACAATTTATTAAGAACAGTTTATTTTATATATGAAATAAGAAAAAAGGAGTTTCTCGTCATATAGAAAAACATAACTTTTTTGAAGCAGTGAAAATTGGTCGCACAGAATTTTGCTTTTTTTTAAAACAAGAAGTACAGAATTAACATAAGCTTTACTTTGTATATTGTAGAGCTTTTCACGCTGCATCTTGTGGTGTATTTTATTTTTTTTATACAACCTATTAAGTAATTGAAAACTGAAATGCAAAGCGTTGTCATTTAGTCTGCCTCACATATTAGAGAAGTTGTAACACAAAAACAGTTCTTATCGAAATTTTATTCTTATGATATTAGTTAAAGTATGGTCAAATAACATAGAAAAATAGAGCATTCATTTCTCTATGAGACTGTATAGAAAGAAAATTTTCTCGAGCCTTCTATAAGATTTTATAGTGTCGGTGCCACTACTTTTGGTATGCCCTTAGTATATATACTGATATAATTGGCAACTTTTTCTGTAAAATTTCGAAAAAAGGGCGTCTGTCATATTTTTGTGTTTTTCGCGTTTTGTCAAATCAAAAACGGGAAAGATGCAGTCTATTGCATGTTGTAGAGCAAAGAATTCTCTACAAAACTGTATATATGACTATGTCTGGGAATTCCATATTGCCGAACTTCTTTTCATTACACGAGCACACCCTATGATTTAGGGGGTATGTCATATAAATGAAAAATTCATGTAAAGCATCTATCAGGAAAGCCACCGTCTATTATAGTCGAAATGCAGCCAAGACCAATAGCTACCAAATGATATATAATATGTCTATATAATTCATTGCGTTTTAGTTTAAATCGATGGATCCAGTTTTTCAAAAAAATCCAAATTTTTGTACTTAATACGAAAACTGTCTAAAATATCATCTCCTATATCTATGTGCTATTAGTGAAGTATAAAAAAACGGAAATTACAGAAAGTCTTAGATCAATGTGGTCTACAAATCCTGAAAGTTTCATGCGATTCGGAGAAAGTCAATGTAAAGGTGGTAGAGATATCGTGGATTTACCCTATTATAATATTCTTGGATGACACTGATAAATTAATTTAAATAACAAAAAAAAAATGATATATTTTCAGAGTAGTCATAGTTCTATTCGAGAAATCTCACAGTTATCCAACTTTAGTTAGAATTCAATTTCATGAAAATTTCTCAACTGAGAACAATAACAATACGAAAACGACCAATTCTACATAACGTTTTCTCTGTAAGAATGAATCATTTCTTTTTGTATCTATCTAACAAATGTATGGTAGTGATCATTTCAGTTCTTCAATATTTCTATGTATTATCTTCCTTATTACATTGAAAAAACACATCATTAAGCCGAATATTAGTATGCCATAGATAATCTTACTTCCTGCATAGTGACGTCAAATCGTCGAATTTTATGTTGTCTTCTAACTTTTTCACATGAAATATTAAATGTCTACTAGACAATTCCGTAGACCTACAAAAAAATTATTGATTTTAAAAATAACAACAATATTTTATTGAAAGAAGTCATAATTATGGCACAGATGTAGCAGTTTGATGAGATAATGTGAAAATTATGGCTCAGAATTTCAAATCGCTATAAAAGAAAGTTTATCGGCATACAAGTAAATTTGTTGAAGAAATTTTGAATTACAACCAATAAAAAAGAGCTTGAAAAAGTGTTCATTAGATTCATTTGTATCTTGCATATCTCACATATAATGTAAAAACCCATACTTACTCCCTTAAAAAGTTGAACGTAGAACTTTTTAACAAAATAAAAGTAAGAATACTGTCATTCTTTGACTCTTATCTATGATATGTACACATAGAGATTAAGTGAACAATTTAAATAAATATATTTTATGAAATTAAATTTTGAAATCTAAAGGATATTGATTAGAATAAATTCTTATGTTTGTTGTTTGAAAACAATAATTTTCATAAATAGTACGTCAAATGACTTGTTCATTTTGTATAGATCTCTGTCCAACTCGAAAATCTTCTAGTTACAAAAGCTCTAATGACTATTGCTCATCCCTTTGAATATGTAACCATCGATTCTATTTGAATATTAATTCTCAAACAAAGTATGTCATTAAATATTTTTATATTGAACTTTGTAGAGTTCTCATTCAATAGAAATTTGTCAAAATATTCTTAATTTTAGTGTTATTAAATTAACATTATCACATAGACTATATTCGTTTTTAAAAAAGAACTCTCAAAATGTAAAAGGTTTACTAATTTTGTTACCTAGACTTTCTTCTCGATAAACATCAATACTGTACTAAGAATTTTATTTAAAAAAAAGACTAGTAGTTTTATGAAATAGTGAATTTAATGAAGGAAAATAGACTGTCATATACTCATTGTGTCTTTGAAACTCAAAATGAAAGATAACTACTTTTAAAAGTATTATATTTTTGATCAAAACGAAATATTCCTTATAATTTTCAAAAGTAACGAATTTTGACATCAATAGTATTATACAAAACATAAAGTCCTCGTCACCAGAAGAATTAATGAAAATCCTGGAATGTGTGAGTGAGTGGACTCAGCGAAGACCCACACCCATACCAAAAACATCAGTTTTTTCAATAATATAGTTATTGAGATTATATGTTTTTTTATTTATTCATTAAAAAATAGTTCCAATTTCGTCCGGACGAATTCAGAATTGAGCTGACTTCTAATTTGGTTTATAATTAGTCATTTGAGAGCATTGTAATAAGTCTTGTTACTTGGTTGGATAATAAACTATATTTATCTTTTTGGAAAATATAAATCGATAGTCAAAGTAATTTTTTATAGTGTATGGAATATGATAAAGAGTACTGTTAATAGAAATTATAAATAACAGTATTTCTTCCAATCATGTATCTTCTGAATATGTGCATACAAACGAACATTACTCTTCTTATTTGTAAAGGAATTAATTTGGTTCGAACAGATATGCAAATATCTTCAATAGAATAGTAGATAAAAACAGTATTCATCATAGTATTATTGACATAAAACTTGACTTTAGAATTTATCTGTTCCATCTTATTCTTCAGTTCTTTCCTCTTTCATCCATTATCGATAAGTATATTTTTTTCTTCCGCACTCTTCATATATTTTCTTCTTAGCTTGTTTCTCGTATATTACGATCAGCGTCCATACACTTATTTTTTTCTCTTCTTACAATCTCTAGCGATTTGTTTTGGACCTAATTTCTCTTTCTTAGTTTGTTTCTTGCCTGATAAATGTAGCTGTGGCTATTTTCTTCCGTGTTTACAGTTTAGATCGTTTCTTATGATTTGTCTTCCATTTCTATCTATTGCTCGTATGTCTTTAATTATCGCATATTCTATATTTCTAATCATTTCTTCGTTCTGAGTCAATATTTTAGCCCTTGACATTTTACCATAAAAGTATTTTAAAATTGCCGAAATTTTTCATTTTTAACCGAAAAGGATGAATAATAGCGGAAACTACTAAACTGATAGAATATGGCGTCGAGAAAAAAAATCAATTAAATATTGTATCGAAGACGAGAATATACAAACGGTCGATAGTAAATAATTTTTCTAATTTGATATTCCTTAGCTATTAGTAACGGTAGATATAAATGAAAAACGAATTACTGATCTTGATCATGATTTCTGATAGTTCACAAAATTTTTCAATAAATTTCGCGTGACATTTACAATAATCAATTATTTAGTAATTAGCAAAGTCTTCTTAGAGAGAGATACCAAATCTAGAGTGCGTGTTCTTCTTTTAAGAAATATATATTTTATCCTTCTCGAAAAAGATTTTTTTTACTAAATAAAACTCTTTATGCTTGAATAAACATCCACGTATACATCTTTCATTAGCTGATAGATATGCATGAGAGAATTAAAATTTCCATGCTTGTCTATGACAATCATTATGAGTCTTTTTTGAATACAAATGTTACCGATGAAAAAATTGGAATTTTACTCCTTTTTCTTTGACACATTGTCATGCATAAGCCTTTCGTTCTCTAAAACAGAACGTAATTAAAAAATTTCAAAATATCTACGAGATGTTTCAACTTAAAAAATTATAGAAAGTGAGATTGAATCTAGAATACAATCAAGCGTACACTCCTGAGGCCACTCCAAATAACCATGCCCATGCTCACCTGAAAATTCATTCCAATTTTTAAAATAATTCTGGAAATACTGTTATTTCTAAAGAGGCTGCCAGTAGATCTCTCTTCTAGAATTTTTCGACTAACAAAAAAAAAGAGAAAAGCGTACTTTATTAATGAGTCTTAGTATGAGTTCTTATAATTATATAGCGTATAGATTTTTTGCATCATCAATTTTTCTTGTTCATACTTAGACAAGCATAACATTTACATTTTAGATTTTTTTTTCTAGAAAACACACCGTGAATTTTAATTATAAGAATGATCAAGTATCGACACGATTCAACTGACAAGTTACATATCAAGAAGCAATCACAATATAAATATTGATGCTTGTTCCATTCTATAAACTACACATTTAACTGACTTTTCGTTCGTCATTTCTATATCTCATTAAAATTCATTAAAGTTTTTATATAAAACTTGAAGTAAGTCGTTTCCTCATATATCCCAAAAGAAAAGAGAAACTCATTATAAAAATGATAGTTGTCTAGTTAATTATGACTAATCAAGATTCGATAAAAGCACTTACTGAATGTAATGAGACGATATCATAAAAGGAAAGTGTACTCAAAAAAACAAAAAAAGTTTATTGCACGTCTTGAGTTTTCCGTCTATGACAATCAATTCTGAAGAGATCTATCTTGATCGATTGAAATTTAGAGTTACCACTATGTTTAAGTTTAAATATTTCAGTATAATTTTCATCATCAACACTGATCAAACAGATCATGATAAAATTTTTTCTTCATATGCTAAGCTGTGCTCATGTTTAGTCGAATATATAGAAATAAGAGTTCAATATTTTTTTTTTAATTTCATCCTATTATAATTTTTTGATTGTCGTTCGCATCTAACGAGACGATACTGTGTGCGATATTCAATAACAACAAGAATTACAAATAGCGCAATCTTCATAGAAAGAAATTTTTTGATAAGCTTCAATACAATTAAGCAATAAATGGTCATTTAAAGATCAAAATCGATTTATGCTAAGATTAGAAAAATAAATATTTCGATCGAATCGTAAAAATTAAACAAAGTCCGAAGATCTAAATTAACTGAAGTTTTATAATATGCGTAGAGAAGATTAAATCAATAACAAAAAAAAAAGACGATTGATCGAATTTGAATTTTATCAAGAACAACATTAACCATCAGTCTTTCGGTCAATAGTGAACGTTCGAGATCAGTTTAAATACTGTGAAATCGAGCAAATCATTAATCATAAAAGTTCAATCAACCTGTTTGGAAAAAATTTTCGGTGATGTACTAACACAACTAGTTCCTCTTTTGAAATTATCAAACCGAAAAATTAATATTTTATTCTTATCACACAAAATTTTTAAATGAAGTTTCTTGTTTACAATTGACCTTCGTTTTACATTCATGATGTTCATATCCAAAATAAACATACCTTTTTTTGTGCAACATTAAGATTATTCGAAAATATCAAAAAAAACTCAATCTAATCGATATAATATAGCTTAAAATAATTTCTAATAAGTACAAAGATCATTTTTTCCATTCTGATCTTATATATTTGTAATAAATAAGTAAATATCTGTTTTCCTAGGTAACATGTAGCTATTTTAACTTTTTTAAAGATGATTATATTGATATAAATTTTTTCTTCCGATATTTTCATTGATAGAATAACCATATGGACGATCTATCATTAATAACATTTAACACGACTTATATTGAACTACAATCGGAAAATCGAACACTCCTTACGGTAGCTATTATTCCATTCTATTTTCTTATATTTTTCTTTGGTATTATTGGCAATATTCTTGTTATTTGTAAGTATTTTTCTTTTATTAAAAGCAAATATTTTTGTATTTGCATTTTCTAGTCATCATTTGTCGTAATCAAACAATGAAAACAGTTACTAATATTTTCATTGCTAATCTGTCTTTGTCGAATATTCTTGTGAGTATATTATCATATTTTTATTACATAAATTATTGATAATCTTTTTATTAATTGTCAATTTTCTCATTACAGTTGTGTTGTCTAGCAGTCCATTTACACTAATATCATTTTATCATGGTACTTGGCGCTTTGGATATATTCTATGTTCCTTAATACCAACATTGGAGAATATTAGTGGTAAGCTGATATCAATAAACATCGTGTTTCGAACAAAAATTCGGTAGATAAAGTAATTGAAATGTGTAATCTATATTTAGTGTATGTATCAACATTAACTTTGTCAGCTATTGCAATCGATCTCCATTCTATTATCACGAAACCATCTCGATCTCGCAAGCGATTTTGTCTTTGCACAGTTATAATAATCGCTATTTGGGCAGTTGGTATCATATATTCATTGCCATTGGCGCTTCATATGGATTTACTAGAAAATAAATGTGTAGTAAGCAGAAAAATCAATTTTTCTACTTTGTGATAAACACATTGAACTAACATTAAGCAATCTTTATTGAGCAGATGGAAAATAGCGATAAATTTGTCAGTGACGGCTCTCTTCAAGAAAATCACTTTTCATCAGAATCATTGAAACTGAGATAGATCCATAGAGAGATAGCTTGTCATTTGCTCTTTCATAAACAATAAAAAATTTTCTTCAATACTTTCTTTTTTTCTCAAAGTGATGCCTGAACGACGCATCTCTAACGAAAGTCAAATATTTTTTTTTTGTTTGAAAGAGCATCAAACACTCCAGTACCCTATGAGAGCCCCTTTTTTTGATAAAGTATTGTTATTATTATATTGATAAGCAATTTTATAATATGAGCACCAATTTTTTTTTGAGAGATTTTTGAGTGATTGAAGTTCTCAAGACTTTTTTCGTCCATAAACTATGGTCTTCATAAGTACTGCATCCTGGCATGCTCTTTTAAATGAAAAAGCAATCAACCATATTGAATGAACACTCACATTTCAACCCTTGTTTGGTTCGTATTTCTGTTATTCATCAGGATCGGAGACTGAAAATTTTATCACAGACGTCCTTTTATAGCCCCAATATATTCTTAAAATTTCATGACATTTGGATAGTTATAAGCTGTGATCAATTTTTAAGGGAGGCCAGGGACGGGGAGATGGGTGGCCTTCAACAATTCGTATAAAAAAAGAAAAGAAGGTTCATATGGACAATCAGGTACCATTGCTAGAATTAACATTTCATTGTACAAGATATGATATCTGTTGGAAGATCATCAGTAATAAAAAAGAAAAGTGATTTTAATTGATCTTAGTTATAGATACAAGAAACATAGACTATTTCATTGATAATTTAGGAAAATTGGCCATCGAATCGATCTCGTATTATTTACAAGTTCTCGTCACTCATATACCAATTTATAATTCCATTTATGATTATTTTATGCGTTTGCTATAAAATCTGTATGGGTTTGGCACATCATTTATCGCTTGAAAGAACACATGCTAGGGAAGAAGCAGAAATTCATCGACAAAAACCTATGTATTATATGTTCATTTTCATGGTGATCATCTACTTTATTTGTTGGATACCCTTAAATATAATTAATATGATGGTTGATTTTGATATAATCAACTATAATTATTATAATTTACTCTTTTGTATTTCACATATTCTTGCCATGTCATCAACTGTCTACAACCCGTTTCTTTATTGGTATCGCAACGATGATTTTCATCAAGAGTTTCAACGAATTATGCCATTTTTATCTAAAATTTGCCCGTGCATTAATAGAAATCGATCAAGAATGCCTATATCAAGTAACCCAATAGCTATGGAAAGCGCTAAGGATTGTGCAAATCAACCATAAACTTACACGTTGCCGATCAATGACTCATGTCAAAAAACAAAAGACAACAATCATGAGGACCCTGTTTTGCGAACGCTAAATGAATAGAAGACAAGAAAAACTGTTGCTCCCTAAAGACTCTCCTTTCTATTCATCCAAAGTCATTACTAATTGGGTCAATCGATCGTTCGATAACTGCAAATGCTAATGGTAAAATGTAGAACTGAAGTACAGCATTTATTTATCGAATAGACTGTCATCTATAGCCTCTCCTTTATCCTACTTTCATTTATCCTTGTTTAAGAAAAGCATTGATTAGAAATTGAAAATAATATTTTAAACTTTTTGAATTTAGTTTTAAACTGGCCTCAGTTCGTTGAAAGTACAAATCAATCTCATTATAGATTTGTGTCACTACAGTTATGCTAAACTAGATACATCAAAAAATTAAATTATTAAAAATAATGAAAAATCAAACTGATTAGAAAAGGAAGAAAAAGAATTGAAATCAATATAATTTGATCTATGTCCTAAATAAGATATCATAATGATATATTTATTTACAAAATGTGGAAAAAATTAAGAAAGTAGTATCAATGTGAAACCTGCATTATATTGAGTAATGAATGGCAATTCATGACAAGTGTTTTTTGTGAGTCTTACAATCTCAATGCTCTTCAGACCAGGTTATAGTAAATTCATCGTTATCAATAAAATAATATCGAAATATTCAGATTATTCTGTTCTCTTGTGATTAATCGCACATCATAACTTTCTCCTTTCTCATCACATATGTATGATGTACGCTTTCCTTTCACCTTATTTTCGTTCCTTCAACCTCTTTTATAGGCATCCATTTTTTCTTCATAATATATAAAATTCTTCATCGTTAAGCCTTTTCTCATTTTTTATTACTATATATATAATATACGTGGGGCACTACAAAAGTTTTTTCACTAGCCTTTGGGATAAATATTCGGAAGACAATTTTAATTTATTTTTTCAAAGTACCGTCCTTCAGTATCAATGAATTTATGCATTCGAATAAACCAGTCTTCGAAACAGTTTTTAAAGTCTTCTTTCGTGAGACTGTCAATGGCTTGTTGTAAAGCAGTTAACATTTCGTTGTCGTCGTTAAACCAAATACCACGTAACTGATTCTTGAGCTTCGGGAATAAGAAGAAGTCACAAGGACTTAAATCTGGAAAATATGGTGGATTTGGATACTGTTCTACATGATTTTCCAGCAAAAATTCATCGAACCAAAAGTGCCGAGAAAAGA
>CAJNSZ010000348.1:72696-91421 GCA_905329745.1 Rotaria sp. Silwood2 | reverse complement strand
CGGGGGGTGTGGGGTGGGGTCGGGTGGGGGGGGGCTGTGGTGTTACAAATTTCTGCCCCTAAACACTTCAACACTCCTTTCAGATCGTGTTTCACAAAAGTAACATAAGAGTTTATGCATTAGTTTGAGTCTTGATTCAATAAATTGTAATAGCTTTCATCATATGTGACAACACGGTGTTTTCTCAAGTCAGACTTGCACAAATGATTCATTTAGTGTTAACACAGATTAACTCATTTTCTTCTCAGCAAATTAAAGATCAAAGCCCGAAAGAAGGTGTTAAACCAGATCATAACTTTGATGAATCGCCTTTCTTAAGTTATCATACACGAGACGATTAGGTGATAATTGAGAGGTTGATTGTTTGAATGTAGTACTTTTCTCGTCCTTTGTGGCACTTTGTGAGCTTTAATGAAATGTTCAACTCAGTGAAATCGGAAGGGAAGCAAAACAGACTTTACACGTATTGGATTGCCTAGCTGTCTGCCTTTTTCCTCGAAGATTTTTTCAGCGGCTCCAAGTTTTCCTTGAATTATGAAGATCAAATGATATTTTTCTTCCATCGCAATAAACTAGCACGAGCAATACTAAGTTCAGACAAATTTTTATCATAAGAGATGAATATATTATTTACTTCCTTATTGGCATTCTCGAGGGTTAAAAAAAAAGAATCAGTAGTAATAGTAGTAATTGATTCATTAGCCGCTGCTAATAATCATAATAAGGAACTGATGATTATTGTTCTGAATAGAGTGAACATTAATGCGTTGACCTAAGTATTTGACTACATAGTAAGCGGTCTATATTTCGCATTGGAAATTGCAATACGGGCAGCGTCGAACTTTGTTCAATCCTCCAACTGTTTCAAATTATGCCGTTCACGGTATCTAATTACTTCTAATGCTCATATTTACATATTAAAAGTAATGTTTCTGAGAGTAGAACAAGGTTTTGTAGACAAAATTATAGAAAAAGTGCTCTTTATTTACGCTCATAGTAGCACGAATACATGTACTAGCATGAGACTGACCACATGACTTATTTTTTCAATCGCGTTATAAAAAGAGGTCTGTTCATAAATTCTTGCTCTATTCTGAAAAATATTACATTGGATACGTGAATGCAAGCATTAGAAGTAACAAACGCTCTTCATCGCATGATCGAAACAGTTGGAGGAGTGAATAAAGTTTGATGCTACTCGTGCTGCTATGGTTTATGTGAAACAAAGACTACTCACTAAATGATCTAACACTTATGTCGCTTTATTAATGTTCTCTCTGTCCAGAACAATAATGATCAGCTTCATAGGATTCAAAATAGCAGTGACTGATGAATGAATTACTACTAATTCAAATTTTTTTGCTCTATAATTAGAACTACTGACTTCGCATTGTATTTTACATGTTCCCTCGACTGAGTGGAGGGTCATATGAAAAAAAAATAGGTGGTGGTCTTGTACGTTTGCACGGGGTCAAAAAACCATCAAGGTCAAAACAACATTCAGGATTAAACATCCAAGTTTCACCAAAGGTTTTCGGGGTCGAGGAATCGATTGGTACCATTGATTTTTGAAAATTTCAAAACAGATTTTTTTTTACTAAAAAAGGCTTTTTTTACGAAAATAATGATTTTTCATAAAGTTTGACTCAACGTTCGTGAGATTGGAGAACTCGGGTTCATCAATAATTTCTCAAGATCAGTGAACCCGAGGATCACAATGTGGGATGTCAATTCACTCAATAATGTACCACTCAGTCCACAAAATAATCCTTCTCACCTCAGAATAGAGCTAATCGCGGCTCGCAGAATCGATGCCTTATTTTTCATCAAGTATTTTTCAACGATATTCAAGTCCAAATCGTTTTTGTTTGAGATTATCGAGAAAACCAACACGATGATCAGTTATATTAATTTAAAAGCAAAGCTGCGTAAAAGTATATTATTTTTGTTCCCTCTACTTTAGGGAGGGGCATGTGAAGAGAAGTGAAAAAAGTTCGTCCGTCTGTCTATTTATGACAAGGTCAAAAGAACATCAAAGATGAATTTTTTATAACGATTGACGAAAGTAAATCGAGGTCGGAGAATCCGAATCTGAAGTGGGTTTCTCAACATTTTGAGTTGAATTTTTTGGGTTCAACAAAGGGGTTTTTGAGAAAATAACGATATTCTCTCGACTTAAGAAAGGATCATATGAGATAAAATAGGTTTGTATTTGTCAGGGTCAAAAGAACATCGGAGTCAAAATAGCATCGACCAAAAGATCGATTGTCAGGTGTTTTCGACATCTAGCTCTTGTAAGTAGGATCCGGAAATACAAATAGTTCTAGATAAAAGTGAAAATTTGAGACAAAGAACAAACATCCTCGGACTACGGTGTAAGAGGATTAGGACATGGGTTTAATTCAATCATGACAATCGACTGTGAGCTGTTTAATTAAGTAAATCTTAGTGATTCAGAATGGAAAATAGAAAAGTCCGAAGTTTTTACAAAATAGTCATCACTGACAATACTATAGACAGATTTTCGTCTGCGCATGTGTTACACAATAATTATCAAAGGGTGTGGGTGTAAGTATTAGCTTCGTTTTCACACCCACACCCTGAACATATATCTAGAGGAAACATTTGCACGATATTGATTAAGTATACAATTATATATGACAACATATGGAGTTTTTGTATTATAATGACTTGTTGATTTCTTATCAATATAGTTTTTGTCGTTTATGAAATCAAACTTTTAGCACATTTTAATGAGCCAAATCGTGTGTATGCATAACTAAGATTGTATCTAATGTCATTGTCACAAAAAATATATCCATTAAAGTCACTCCACCCCGCCCCACATACAGAGTATGCATTTTTTTGCATGGCAGGTCGGCATGTAACTTTCTTGCTCAGAAACAGATTTCTTTGCTCATAAACGATTGCATGAAATACAGAAAAACATTTTTAGGGAACATAAATATTTTCGAGATAATGTCTGAGGTAAAACTCATGCACTCATTATTCACACACACCCTATTTATATGTGAATTCAACTATGTGATATATATATAAACTATATTATGATATATATTTCTATCGTCGTATATAGTTTTATGTTGTATCTAATTAGTATATTTATGTTCATTTTGGTATATCATTACATTGATTACCATATTGTTCATGACTAATTAATATAGTTATAATCATTCTAAACATACATNATATAACGTACACTGTTTTTGTTAACTGTTCTCGCGTAGAGAAATGAAATAAAAGTTTTTAGCAATACAACTAACATAAAAAAGACTTATAGAAATAATGTCGTTGAGGGAAACAAAAAAAGCTGATATTTTTAGGGACATTATAGAAGACCCCCCTTATAACTTGTTAACGATAAGACAGAATAGAAGACCCGGGGTCTTCTAACGTGTCGATGGCTTTATTTGTCAATATAAGAAAATAAAAATATCTGATCGGTTAAAATCTTTCGTTTTATGATATATTTAGAACAAAAAATAAAACTGGTCTCATTTTTTATTTCTGTACAAACAAATAAAAGACCTAACGACCAGTATTTTCTTGTTTTCATCATTCATAACAGTAAAAGATTTTACTTCGACGTTATAAAGTAGTATAACTCATGAAAAATTTCAAACTATCTCAATATCGTGTATTATACATATTTGATAGGAGTCTTTCATTTCAAAATGCCAAATTTCTGTACAATTTTCATTCGAATGTATTCAAACTTGAGAAAATTACTTCAACTCAACTTGAAAGCAGTTCGTTGGGAACCTCAATTTGGCAAATTATTCTTCAATGTTTTTGAGAATAAGAGTTGAATAACACGATGTCAAGAATATTACACCGGTTATTTCCTCTATGATTGTTGACTATTTAGAATTTAATCTATGTTTTGTGGAGAAAATAGTCGTTTAAAAGGCAACAACAAAGCCATTCAATGACAAGTCATATGAAAATTTTCAGATAATGAATTGTTTTTCAAAAATGTTCATCTCATTTGTTTTCGCTTTAAACGGACTACTCAGTATCAATGAAAGCCACAGTATTGCAATTATAAATCACTCAGTTGTCATTCTTTTAAAGCTTATGTTATCTCAACAAATTTGAATCAAAATGTCTATCAAAATCTATAGTTCAGGAATTTTAGCGGAAAAATTCACTCGGTACGCTAGGCATGCTAGAAAGGATCAATCCCAAAAGGGAAACGGCGAATTTTGGACTTCTTAGATTTCTGGGGATTTACAGAACATTTATAATAATAATTTAAATTCTCGAAATTCATATTGGATCTCGAAGATCTAATTTATAGTTCTAAAAATCCCATAGGAGTCAGAGTCAGGACTTCGTTACTCTATAATACAGTTTAAAACGCTGTAATAAGCTATTGGCGCAAAATGTTGTTTATCTTGAAAGCTCTAAGCATTTAACTTTATGAGATGAGTATAAAGTCGATTTTAAAAATAGAGCTGATTACTTTCATATTTTTCTCGCAAAATGCATCAGGCAGAATAACAAAGAGCAACAAGACATTAGACAAATTAATCAGTAATAAAAGAGATATACAATATCTAGTGATTCTACAACATCTTATCTGTAACTGTTTATTTATTTAGTAATCTGATGGCAAAATATGCCTGATTCAAGTAGATAGCAGCACAATCGTCATTTCTAATATAAAACAAGAAGCTTTCTATATATGAGTATATGGTTTTTGATATTTATTTTGACACCAGAGAAGAGAGTTTTTGAGTGAAAGAGAAACTCTCTCCAAGGCTCTTATGAGCAGATGTTAAGATTTATCGCTAACTAACAAAGAAGAGAAGTCATTAATTATATTATACGATCAGCCTTTTTTTTTATTTCAATAAAAAGCCAACATAAGAGCTTACCTATTGGTTTGAGTCTTGATCCAATAAATTGTAATGGCTTTCATCATATGAGATAACACAATGTTTTCTCAAGTTAGACTTGCACAAGTGATCCATTTAGTGTTATCACCGATTCTTGGATTTTCTTCTAAGCAAATTAAAAATCAAAGCCCAAAAGAAGATGTTAAACCAAATCATAACTTTGATGAATCGCTTTTTGTTAAACTATCATACACGAGATGATTACGAGATAATTAGGAGGTTGATTGTTTGACTGTAGTCTTTTTCTCGTCCTTTCTAACACTTTGTGAGCTTTAATGAAATGTTCAACTCAATTAAATCGGAAGGAAACCAAAACAGACTTTACACACATTGGATTCTCTCGACTTTGCAAGAACACTTGGAGTTTTCGAGTTCTGAATTTCTAGTCTTTGTATTGTCTAACTGTCTGGTTTCTTCCTCGAAGATTTTTCAGGCACTTCAAGTTTTCCTTAAATTATAAAGGTCGAATGACATTTTTTCTTCTATCGTAATAAATTAGCACGAGCAATATTAAATTCAGACAGATTCTATTATAAGATACGAATATATTATTTACTTCCTTATTGACATTCTCAGAGATTAAAAAAAGTTAGTTGTAGTAGTAGTAGTAATTGATTCATTAGGAGCTACTAATAATTATAATAAGGAATTGATCATTATTGTCCTGAATAGAGTGAATATTAATGTGTCGATCTAAGTATTTGAATACATAGGAAGCAGTTTATGTTTCGCATTAGCAATTACAACATGAGCAGTATTGAACTTGATTCAATCCTCCAATGGTTTCAAATTATGTCATTCTAGGTATTTTATTACTTCTAATGCTCTTCTGTACATATTCAAAGTCATTTTTTGGAGAATAGAATAAGGTTTTGTGGGCAAAATTATAGAAGAAATACTCTTCATCTACTGTCATAGAAGCAAGAATACATGCACTCGCATGAGACTGATCAATGACATATATTTTCAATCACGATATAAAAGGAGCTATGCTCATCAATTCTTGTTCTATTCTGAAAAATATTATATTGGATACATGAATGCAAGCATTATAAGTAACGAGCGCTGTCCACAGCATGATCGAAACAGTTGGAGGAGTAAATAAAGTTCACTGCTACTTGTGCTGCTATGATTTATGTAAAACACAGACTACTCACTAAATGATCTAATACTAATGCCGCTGTATTAATGCTCCCTCCTTCCAGAACAATAATGATCAGCTCCACAGGATTCAAGATAGCAGTGACTTATGAATGAATTACTACTAATTCAAATTTTTTCCCTCTATAATTAGAACTACTGACTTCGTGTCGGGTGAGTGTGGGATGTGTGGGATGTGTGTAGGTGTGTAGAGTGTGGGTGTCAGTCTTCCTCTATCTCTTATTCACTCACACCTTCAGTGTTCTTAATAATTTCATTATGTTGTTGTGAATGTGAGTGTGGATGAAGAAAAATAGCACCTACATCAACAACCTGAATAGAAAATCGANACCAAGTCAATTTAAGTTCTGTGTATTCTTTTACATCTTTTTCGAAAAATTTCTTTGAACCTTATTGAAAAATCAATGTATTTTCAGACTCATAAGAGGTATTTACAGAACGAACTCTAACATAATTGCACGAAGTTGTGTTCTCTTTAATTCTAAAGAACTATTTTGTCATAAAAAAGTTTCTAGAGTTATGAAAATAAAACTAATGTTAACGAAATCTTTAATTAATATACAACGGAATTATATCTAACATTTTATTACTTTAGAAAGATCCCTTTGCGTGTTTTGCACAGGCGTGTATACTACGTCTCTTAGATCTTATTAAAATCAGAACTTTACTCATATACACGACATAAAGACTTTTTTCAGAGTAAGGTCGAAAGAAACACTATGTGCCTTTCAATATCTGCGTCCAGCTAAGAAATACATTCTGAAATAGTCTGTTGTATCATACTACCTATTGGTCAAGAATTTTATAACTGGAAACTCACGCTTAGGTCTGGCGACAAGCAAAACATTGTCTATACTAAATTTACATATTATAATGAAATTGAGCGCTAAACTGATCCAATAACCACCAAAAATTAATTTAAAAAACGATTGATTTTCGCAAGATAGGGTTTTCTAATATCTTTTTACTTCAGTTATTCGAAATGATCTTCTATTCACGAGAATAGTAATCGCCGAATGTGTTCGGGGCTTTATCTTTAATGTGTCTTTTTAAAACTTAATGTTCACCTGAAATTTGTTCTTCTTTTCTGCAGATGGAAGGAATTCAACCACAGAAATTTTTCAACCCGATCAATAGTGAAATACCTCGATCTTAATCAGACCAAATCGTTCTTTTTCAGCTATATTAAAAATCTAGTTATTATTTTTAGTAAATACCGAAAGTAGTGGCGTAAGTATTTTAATTTCGTAAATATTTTCTGAGGAAATTTTCTTTTTTTATAGCTTTCTAGTAACAACAAAGCTCGAGAATTTCACATCAATTTGATCGTTGTTCAAATAGAATCATACTAATAAATTTTTAATAAGATCTGAGTTTTCTATAATAAATACCGAGTACACTGATATCGGTTCGATATTTTTCGAATAAGTTTTAATTAAATAAGATAAACAGATGAAGCTTTCATCGCTCGAAAGAAATAATGCAGATACATCGAGTGTTGTATTGGAAGATTCTTTTTATATAATTTTTTTTTGAAGATTTTCAATTGACCTATTTGAAAAGAAACCTACTCCTGGATTGTTTACGGTGAATTCTGACTTTCCAGGTATGTGCTCAAGCCATCGATAGAAAATCTGCAAGACCACAAACGATTCATACGTTTATAACTAATTATTCAATAGTTTTCGATACTCTAGTCAAATACTTAAGTCATTTTTCTGACATTTTCCTTTAAAAAAATTTCCTTCATTTCATCTTTCATGTGAAATCAGTTTTTTCACACTCAGATATTTGATTAAACAAACATAAGATAATCTACTATGAAAAACTACTATATATCACTCCACATATCTTCATCATATCTGTCCAACAACGAAACCCTCCATTCTATCCTGTTTCTATCAAAATTTATTCAAAAAATACTCAATGAACATTAGAATAACCGACACGTATTACAAGAAAATAAATCTTCTCGAAATTTTATTATTATGGCATCAGATAAATGATAATCGAATAATGTAGATATTTGCACTTTTTTCTTATCACAAGTCCAGATAGAATGAAAATTTCTTCAAGCATTTATAAGAAATTCACAAATAGGAACTATAACTTGTGTTATTCACTAACTATCCCTTGTCAACTCGATTATAATCGATAGAAAATTGTTATACGCTATATATTCATCATTAACTACTTAGTTATCAGTGAGAATCGATTGTTATCACATCTAAATTCACAAAACTTCAATTCATTTTTCAACAAACCAATAACATTCAAAAAATTTCATTCTATACTATTTCTTTTCATGCATATTCAAACGATATTTTTTCATTTGGTCACTCTTTTTCCTATTGAAATATTTCTCTTCTTGCTTCACTTTCTCCTAGTAACGAAATAATTTTCCGTAGTTTTAAATATTCTTGTCTCTTCATTTTCACTTTGTTACACATCACAACACACCACGTGAAAAATAAATCGTAAAACACGTTTTATTTGCTCGTTCTTCTCCACTCCGTCGATATCACCATCTCGATATAGTAAATTATCTTTTTTTTCTTCTCTATAACTCATTCCATCCAGCTAGCCTAGACAGCATATTCTTTACCACATGCCCGATTGTTAACCCCTCTAGGCTCTTAAACGTTGCAAATTAACGATTTCCATATAACTTTTTCACATTCTCCTGACAACACCATCATATTTAAGGGTATGTTTTATTCATATCAACATTCATTCTTCATCTTCAACTGAAAGTAACCATCATCTATCGCTTCCACAAAGGAATTTTCTGAACTTCTTGTTAAGCAGAAAAAAATTCTTAAATAAAACATTACACTACTTACACCTCTTCCTATATCAACAACAAGTTCGTATTCATATACATATAACTATCACTCATTTTTTTCCTCATTTTAGCAATAGACTATACATTCTTGTTCATCATCTAACAATCAATATACTTTCACTTCACTTGTGACTATTCGTATATTAGCAAGAAGTAGGTATGTATATATGTGGACTTATAAATAGTTTTTCTTTTAATTTATCCTAGGAATATTAATTATCTTCTGCTTCGACATCAAAAAATTCATATACACTTACGTTATTTGTAGTTATTCATACATTAACAACAAGTTAGTATACACATGTATGCACAATTAAAAATATTTTATTATTTTATCTTAGGAACTTTTATTACATTGGTGTTCATTATCAACCAATTAATACATATTGTCCAAATTTATAGTTATTCATATATTAACAATAAGTGCGTATCCATAGATATGAACAGTTTTAAATAATTTTTTTTCTTCTATTTTAGGAATATTTACTATCTTGTTGTTCAGCATTGTATAGTTAGTATAGCCTCACGCTATTCATAATTATTCAAATAGTAATAACAAGTTCGTCTAGATGTGTGAAGAATTAAAAATATTTTTTTAAATTTATATCTTAGGAATTTTTATTATCTTGTTGTTCGTTATCAAACAATTACTACTTATTTTTCAAATTTCCGGTTATTTATATATTAACAATAAGTGCGTATGCATATATATGTGAACTTATAAATAAATTTTTTTCTTCTATCTTAGGAATATTTATTCTCTTGTTGTTCATCATCATATAATTATTGTACCTTTACCCTATTTATAGTTATTCGTATATTAACAACAAGTTAGTATACACATGTATGTAGAATGAAAAATATTTTTTTTTATCTTAGGAATATTTATTATCTTATTGTTCATTATCCACCAATTGACACATATTTACGTGATTGGTAGTTAGTTCTATATCAACAATAAGTGAGTATAGACAAATATGTAAACTTATCAATAAATTATTTTCTTCTGTTTTAGGAATACTTATTATCTTGTTGTTCATCATCATATAATTATTGTACCTTTACGCTATTTATAGTTGTTCGTATATTAACAACAAGTTAGAATACACATTTATGTAGAATGAAAAATATTTTTTTTTATCTAAGGAATATTTATTATCTTGTTGTTCATAATCAACCAATTAATACATATTTACGTGATTGGCAGTTACTTCTATATTAACAATAAGTGCGCATGGATATATATACGTACAGTTATATATATATTTTTTTCTTTTATCTTAGGAATATTATTATCTTGTTGTTCATTATCAAACAATTAATACATATTTTCCAAATTTTCGTTTATTTATACATTAACAATAAGTGCGTATGGATATATATGTGAACTTATAAATAAATTTTTTTCTTCTGTCTTAGGAATATTTATTCTCTTGTTGTTCATCATCATATAAGTATTGGACGTTTACGTCATTTATAGTTATTCATATATCAATAACAAGTGAGTATAGACATTTGTGTAGAATGAAAAATATGTCTTTTTAATTTTATCTTAGGAATTTTTATTATCTTGTTGTTCATTATCAACGAATTAATACATATTTTCCAAATTTGTAGTTATTTATATAGCAACAATAAGTGCGTATAGACAAATATGTAAACCTATAAATATACATTTTTTTCTTTTGTTTTAGGAATATTTATTATCTTGTTGTTCATCATCATATAGTTAGTATAGCTTTACGCTATTCATAGTTATTTAAATAGTAACAAGGAGTTCGTATAGATGTGTGTAGAATTAAAAATATTTTTTATTTTATATGTTAGGAATTTTTATTATCTTGTTGTTCATTATCAACCAATTGATACATATTTACGTGATTGGTAGTTACTTCTATATTAACTATCAGTGCGCATGGATATATATATATACGTAACATTATAAATAATTATTTTTCTTCTATCTTAGGAATTTTTGTTCTGTTGTTGTTCATCATCATATAATTACTGTATCTTTACTGTATCTTTACGTTATTTATAGTTATTCATATAGTAACAACAAGTTAGTATACATATGTATGTAGAGTTAAAAATATTTCTTTCTAGTTTTATCTTAGGTATTTGTATTATCTTGTTGTTCGTCACCAACTAATTGGTACGTATTTCTCAAATTTGTGGTTATTTATATATTAACAATAAGTGGGTATGGAGATAGATGTGAACTGATAAAGAATTTTTTTAAATATATTTCAGAAGCATCGATTATCGTGTTGTTCAGCATCAGATAATTATTATAGTGCTAGGTTATTTATATGGTATCATATATGACGTAGCAGTTGGTATATATATTTATGTAGAAGGAAAGGGATTTTTTTATTTTATATCTTAGAAATTTGGATTATTTTGTTGTTGTTGATCGATCAATAAATATATATTCGAGTAGTTTATAGTGATTGATATATTAGGAAAAGGTTCGTATGAATTTAAGGATACTTATAAATAATGTTTTTTGTTTTGTTTAATAGTTATATCAATTCACTTGTCGTTCATCTTGAATTCAAGTGACTGTGTTATCATCGTTTGTTGAATCACAAGATCGTTATTAATTTGTGTTTCATTATTGATTGGTGGAAATGAAAGTATGTAAATGGATTTATTTACTGTGTATTTTTTTAGGGGTTTTTTGTTTTGTAATTCAGATCGCAAACATCAGTATGCATAATGATGGTGGAAGTATGGAAAAGAATGAATCAACTGTAACAATCAGATCTGCAAAACAATCTCGTGTGTGGGCTTATTTTGAAAGAATCTATGGTGATGAAGGTTTAAGAGCGAAGTGCTTAGTTGGTGATTGTTCGAAGATCCTGTCAACACCGCTTCATTCGACATCAACGTTGATTCGACATTTACGTGATGTTCATGAACTGGATGAATTTAAGCCGAAGGAAAAGCTGGTGTATCGTTCAAAGCATAAACATATACCGATTAAATTAAAGAAGCAGTTAGATCGTGCTGTTGTAACAGCAATAATTGAAGATGGTCGTAGTTTCGGCGATTTTTCGAAATCTGGTTTTCGAAAATTTATTCAGTTAGCTTTACCGGGTAATTATATTTGATTGCTGTGATCGAAGTATTAAATTATTTTTTCTTGTTTAGGTTATAAACCTCCACATCGAATTTCAATTAGCACTCAATTGAAACGTCTTCATACAAAGCATTTTTTTATTATGGTGAATTCGTTGTCTAAATTATTATGTATCTCTGTTAGTACAGATTTCTGGTCCGACAATAAAGGTATATCGTTTTTAGTATTAACTGGTCATTATGTCACAAACGATTTTGTTTCGAAATCAACGATACTACGATTTTGTTCTTTTGAAAAAAGACACTTTTCTCATTTGATTGGTTTGGAAATCGAGAAACTCTTAATTGAATTACAAGTTTTTGATAAAGTTACGAGCATCACATGTGATTCTGCGCCAAATATGATTAAAATGTTTGATTACTTTTCACGTCTTGATATAACACGTATTCGTTGTCATGCACACCTCCTTCATCTTATTGTTTGTAATGGCCTTGGTCTCTGGATCGATAATAAAGAAAAAATAAAGGCTACAACTAATGATACAAATCTACATGATTCTGAAATACGTCTTAGTGATTCCTTACAAAAAATTAATATAATTGATGATGAACAATTAATTAATGAAGTACATGTTGTTCAAAGTGATGGTGAACATCCTGACACAGATGATGAAAGAGAAGATTCAGTAAGCATTATTTAACTTTCACATATGACTTGATTGTTTGTCATCTCCTTATTTTAGGATGAAGAAGATAATAATAATATCAATCAAGATGATGACGGTGGTAATTTTTCAGATGAAGGTGATTCGATTTCTATCAATAGTGAATCAGATATCGAAGGTTCAGATGATTCATATCAAAATAACTTTGAAGTTGGTATTGATGTACATCCAAGTGAAACTTCTGATCTATTATCACCTGAACCTGATCCACGTATTTGTTTAGTTGTCGAAAGTGAGCTATATTTTTTATTACTATATCGCATAAATCGATATGTTTGCTGACTTTTTTGAGAATCCAAAATGTATTCTCTTTGATTTTTATATCTAGAAAGTCGACAACTTATTGATATTATAAAAGATTCTTCAATTTTATCATCATTCATTAAAAAGAAAAAACAAGAATATAATCAATACAATGATAGTAAAGTAAAGTGTTCATTATTCCTAGATGTACGTACTCGTTGGAATTCAACGTACAAGATGTTGCACACATTAAATATATACCGACCAATAATCATTGAATTATTTCAAAATAAAACAAATTTGGATATAACAAAAAAACAACAACAACGTTTAAATGCATTAGAATTGAGAAGTGATTGTTGGTATGTAATTGAATTATTAATTAAAATATTGAAACCGTTTTATCGAGCTACTAAGGCAATTAGTGGTAGTGATTATCCGACAATAGGAATTACATTATTTATTTTTCGTCGTCTTGAAAAAGATTTGTTATCCAATATTAGCCCAACAGATGATCCATTATTCAACAATATGAAAGAATGTTTATTAAGTAAAATGATTTATTATAATATGGTAAAAGATCCATCACAAACGAAAATAATTATGGTGAGCAGCCTCTAATATTATTGATATACTTTTAAATTATGTGAATAAACTGCTTTTTTTGTTCTAGTTGTATGGATACTTCGATCCTTATGGTATATCAGTTATGACAAATAATGAAATTAACAAAATAGAAAATGAAATAAAATATATAATTCGTCAACAAACATCAAACAGTTCAACACAAGCATCATCAACAACATCTTCAAATACAAATGGATCATCAGCAACAGAAAACGAGAAAAAAAAATCATTACTCAATTATTTTCTTGATTCATTAGCTGATGAAGATACTCAACACGTCAAAAAGCAATCCTCAACGTTAAATAAGATATTAAATGATGAATTTAAAACTTACAAAAAATTAGCTGGCCACTTTGTATCAACATCAACTGATTTACATCATTCACTTCAATTTTGGAAGACAAACAAGTCGTTATTGCCCAATTTGGCACCACTTGCACAAAAATATTTAGCTTCTCCAAGTACCAGTACAAAATCTGAATCAGCATTTAGCATGTCTGCCTATTATGGCCGTAAACAACGAGCTCGACTTTCTTCAGAAAATCTTGGATTCTCCGTTTTTCTCAAAGATAAACTGTCAAATGAAAATTAAATTGATAATGCATAAATATCTTATGTATTAAAAAAAATTCTAGTTTTTTGTTTTGTGTACAATGTTTTTTTTTGTTATCTTTTTCATGTTAAATATTTTGTAAAAGTATTTTTCTTGTATATCAGAAATAAATAAAATTTATTTTGTTGACTACTATGTCATAAAGGAAAAGTTATTTATCTCTAAAAATTATTGAAGCTTTATTAGTTTTCTGTGCTTATTTACAAGAGTGAGTGCAAAATGTTTGTACATGCATATCTCATCTGCAATACGAAGAGTTCATTGTTATGGCTTGTTCGCATTGTAAGTTTTCACATAGATTTACAACTAAATATTTTTCTCAAAGATAGTTTATATGTATAAGTTAGATAACATCTAACTTTATTTCATGAAGATCGCTTGAAAATCTTATGCAATATATTGAAAACAAAGAATGCTTCGTTTATCTTGTATACAGAAGTTAACATGCTACTGTTGTCATTCAAGAAATATATCAATCTGAAGAAAAGTTTTTTTACTCGATAATATACTTACACAGTACACAATATTAGTGAGCCAAAAAGGTTTTCTCTCAGAAATACTTTCAGAGAGATATAATGCAATTTATGATGTTTTCGATAGTACAGCATTATTTATATACTACAGATAACGTTATTCTGTACAAAAGTCGTACTTTACTTAGATAAATTCTCACTTACAGTCCTCCATAATATGCAGATGATCAAGATTCATTTAATCTTGATTAGCAAGCTCTCTTGTTCTTTCCATCTCATTCTAATTGAATTCCCTGGAAGACAATTAGGATGGAAAAGCTTGCTCTTTATAATGTATTACTGTTCGCTCTACTTCGAAATATAGGAATCCCAACCCGAACCCGAACCCGAACTCGAACCCGAACCCGAACCCGAACCCGAACGCGAACCCGAACTCCGAACCCGAACCTTGACACCGAACCCTAAGACCGAACCCGAACCCGAACCCGAACTCCGAACCCGAACCCTGATACCGAACCCTAAGACCGAACCCAAATCCGAACCCGAACCCTGATACCGAACCCTAAGACCGAACCCAAATCCGAACCCGAATCCCGAACCGTTCGGTCCGAACTTCGAACTCGAGTTCGGGTTCGCTACATGCCTAATATACACCGACACGCCAATTATTTGAAATACTCATTATCTCAAGATAGAAGTATTGATTTCGGTTGAAAACTTTCGAATATCCTATTGACTCTGATCCCCACCGACGAGAAAAATCTCCAATCAACAAAATGTCATTCGAGATTTTGTTCGAAATACTTTACATTGGGTTGAGAAGTTTGTAAAACACTCATAAATTGAGAAGGAGTATCTAACAGAATGAATTTTTCTCAAGTTTTTTACATTTTTATCAAGATTTGTTTTTAGCAAAACGATAGAATAAAAATCTATTGAATATTTAAGTATGTTGGCTTGTTAAATTTATTTGAAATAATAATAAAACTTACACAATGCTCGTTTTAGCATATGATACTTTTAATATAAAACAATTTTTTATTGAAATTTCTTTCCACATAACAATCCAACCAGTCGATTCTTTACGTCGATGTAAATGAAATTTACAAGAATATTAGATGCAAATATAATTAGAGATGATTTTATTTACTCAACTGATAGAAGTCTTAACAATTAATTTATCGAATTTATTGGCGTATAAGAGATATTAATGTTCTATTCGATTGATTAAGATGTGGGTGCGGGATTCTCTTTAGTGTTGTCTCACACCCACACCCGTTTATTAGTATTGTGTTGTGTCATACAAAGATTAGTGCGCTTTGTATTTTTTCTTCGTCTCAACAAAATCAAATATTATGCCTATAACTATATAAACAAAAACGTTTCACGTGTGCAGTATGTTATTTACGTTGAGTTCTTTTCTTCGAGTATGAAAATAATGTGAAGAACGAAAGAAAGATAAGAAAGAAAAATATAAAAAAGAATATAAATTCTGGTTTTATGTAAGCAAGTAATTTTGGCTTTTCCTTTCAGTATGATATCAATAGTCAATACACAATTGAGGTTAGTTTTAGACGAAAAAAATTGATCTTATTCTTACATTCTATATTCAAATTCAATAGTGATGGTACATTTTTTGGACTTGGTCATCCAATGTTAGACATAAGTACACAAGTGTCATATGAATTTCTGCAACGGTAACAGTATGAAGTGAATGTAGATATTTATTTGAGCAGATTCTATGTTTATTTTCAAGATATAATTTGCAAGCGAACAGTGCTGTTTTAGCACAAAACGTGTCAAAATACGATGATATGCAAGTGTAGTCATCTTTCTATATTCAATCATCAGTTATGTTTTTCTCGTTTTCATACAGATTAAAAGAAATTTTTACCAATGGAAATTATCATTTGAATTATTCTGCTGGTGGTTCAACACAAAATACATTAAAAACGATCAGTGTAAGAATAATTTTTTGATAAATCGAAGGACATTTTTATATTTATATAGTGGTTACTTGAGCAACCCGATATTACTGTTTGCATGGGTTGTATTGGAAAAGATGAGTGCGGTAAAATATTGGAGAAACAAATGACGAATTGTTTATATCAAAAAGATTCTGATTCACCTACAGCAACATGTCTTATCTTAATAACAGAAGAAGCNAGTAGGTCTCGGTAAAACAGCTGTAGATTTGGTATCCGACAAGATATCTGAGATTAGAAAACGACAAACGAAAGAAAAATGTTTTGGCTACATCTTTTGTGAAGAAATTTTTTTTCTATCGCCAATATCAACGGAGATATTAAGTGTGCAAGTGAAAAATTTGAAAAAGTCTATACATTCGCCCCGCTAGGCTCTATTGAATATTATTCTCGACGAAAATTGTCTTGTGATAGAAAAAAAAACAAACGAATTGAATATGATTTATTCTTTCTGTATTTATTTTCTTTTCACATGACTTATTTTATTTGACGAGTATATTTAGTAATATTTTATATAATATGATGTATAAGGTTTTTCTTTTTTTTTCTTTTTTTTTCTTTTTTCTTTTTTTCTTTTTTTCTTTTTTCTCTTTTCTTTTCTCTTTACCTTTCTCAGCTCATCATTTGAGTAACAATACGAAATAAATAAGATGAAAATATTTCATCAATCGAAGAATAATCAAAATGAACATATTGAAATGAGTTCAATAAATAATCAATCTTCATCATCAAAAGAAAAAAGCATTCAACAAACATTTTTTGGGTTAGTTTCATTTTAAATTCGAAAAAAAAAAAAATTTCTTTTTTTCTAATTTAATTTAGTAGAAAACATACTTCAAATAAATGGACAGATAACATTGCAAATCCACTAAAAAGTCGACGAAAAATTCTTAGGTTGAGTTTAAAAAATAAATTTTGTCAAATTTAATATATTATATATGTAATTTAATTATTATAGTAAAGCTTTAATATGTGTAAATGATAGTTTAATTCAAATTAATAAACATAATTATGATTCTCCATCAAGAAAACGAAAGAATGATGAACAAAATAATAAAATAACAATAAATGTTAGTGGTAAACATTATCAAACATATTCATCTACACTTGAAAGATATCCAAATACATTATTGGGTAATAAACAAAAACGAATGTATTATTGGGATGAACAAGAAGAAGAATATTTTTTTGATCGTCATCGAGCTTGTTTTGAAGCAATACTTTATTATTATCAATCAGGTGGACGTCTTCGTCGACCAGATTATGTTCCATTAGATACATTTTTAGAAGAAGTTTCATTTTTTGATTTAGGTCCCCAAGCTGTTTCACAAATAAGTAAATCAGAAAATGTTTCGATTATTAAATATATTGATTTACCAAATTTGTTTTGGCGTCGTTATATTTGGTTTTATCTTGAATATCCTCAACATTCAATATTTGCTCGAATTCTTAATTTAATATCAATGTTATTAACTGTTATATCATGTATTACATTAGCTGTTGAAACTTTACCAAATTATAATGAAAAATATGGTAAATTATGTGAAAAAGAAAATAATATAACATTATCAGATAGTGATTCATCATTATGTTTAGCAATGTTTTCTTCACCATTTTTTATAATTCAAACAATATGTGTTTCATATTTTACAATTGAATTTATTTTACGTTTAATTAGTACACCATCATATTATAGATTTATTTTATCTATATTTAATTGGATTGATTTAAGTACTATTATACCTTATTTTATATTTTTAGGTATTGACTTACATCATAAAGAATTAGAATTAAATGGAAGTCTTATTACTGTTTTACGTGTATTAAGAATATTAAGATTTTTACGTTTAATGAAAATTTATTTAATTTTTAATCAATTGAAATCATTACGTGTTCTTAGTTCAACATTAAAAGAATCATTTACGGATTTTATTATTTTGATTATTATATTGACTTTATTGGCTTTTATGTTTGGAACTGCTACTTATTTTGCTGAAGAAACTAGTAATGGTCAAGTTTTTGATTCAATTCCAAAAGCTACCTATTG